>CAUYQV010092050.1:0-33469 GCA_963574575.1 Galagoides demidoff
CACACATGTGCACCCACACACTTCCATACACACATCCTTGTGTTCTAGATATTATAAATGTCTCAAAGATACTATTTAACATCTAGTAACTTATTAAACATCTCCTTTCTGCCAGACAATCTTCTAGGTGCTCAATTAAAGGTGCTTTTGGCAATGGAGGAAGGATCAACCCTCCCAACTTCCATTTTAAATCTAGTCTTGAAGATGAATAGTCGTTTGCCATATAGTACATATCCACAGTGTTAAATAAACACACTCTGGAATGGGGAGAGAGCACACGCGAAGGCATGACCATTTCAACCTGTATAAGACAGCTTCTATTTGTTCATTCATTGCTGCTACAGACACACTTCAGATCAGACTAAGATTTTGAAGGGAGCTCTTATCCACTCTACCCATCTCCTTACCCGGCATTGTGCCAGAGATTAGACGATCAATACATTCCCAAGGAGAGATGGTGGACGAACAGAGGAAGAGGAAAAATAAGAAGGTTAAAAATGTTTGCAGAGGTGAAGTCAATTTTTTGAGTGATACAGTTCTTCCATTGCCATCATGATACTATTCTACTTCACAATGAATACTGAGGGTCACTAACGAAAACACAAGGGACATAATTATTAATGAAACAGAGATACATACGTAATATGCCAGTTTGGATTATCTTCTGTGCTTTCAAGATATATTCATCTGCTCAACTCATAAACTCAAAAATTGACTTTGAAATATCTAAGAGCTTCTTATATTGTTAGTAAAGTGGGAGGACAGAATATAAAAATAAATGACATATAATCACAATTCAAATTACGAATCTCTCATGCCCAATGAAGCAAGACATACTTCCTGAGAAATCATATTCAGTGATAACCAGTTAATTTTTTCCTTACATCTTTGTAAAATTAAACACGGATACATGTCTATGTAGAGTCATTTGCTAAAGAGTGTGGTGTTATTTGCATTTAACCATTAAGCCATAGAATGATTGCTTTAACTGGACGTTTCTGATACACTTGAATACATCACCTCTATTGGCCTTCACATTTTAGTGAAATGTTTGTCCCTTATACAACTATAACTGATCACTTTATAAAATGCAATATATACATTTTTACCTGACAATACAAAACTTGTTTTCCCCAAACCCATGAATCTTGCTTTTTATATAGGCTGCCACATTTTTTTAAATCACAAACTATAGCTATTTTTTAACATCTCCTTTGGCAGAAATTCAAATACATTTTGTTTGCTTGCAGGCTTAGAACAGAGCTTGAATAAATATTTGCCATTCAGCAGTTGTTCTGGTTCTATGCTTTGCAGTAAAGGTCATAGAATTTTGCTTCTAATTTTGCTGCTGTGCTATTTATAGAGTCTAAGTGAAGAATACATTTCCTATAATTTTATAGAAACTATTTCTGAGTGCCTTTTATTTTGGTTGTGAAAATACCACATCACACTAATGATCACAAGTATAAGATATTTTAGCGCATACATTTTCAAAGAAAAATGAATGATTGGTTTGAACATGTATATCCAAGTCCTAGGAAGAAATTTAATTTTCTGCCATTACATAAACATACATTTAAATTCAAATGACTAAACATTTTCCTAAACTAGATGGCTCCTCTTCTCCTCAGATATTGCTATAATTTACTTTAATTTCATGCATAGACTAAAAAATCATATAAAGAAAAAAGTCAGACATAAAAATTCAGAGACAAATAGCATAGAAGAAGAAAAAAAGGGACTAAAATGTCAAAGATATAAAAATGCTGAGATAAATAGGATATAAATATAAGATAAAGACAGTGATTTCCTGAAAATCAATATTTCACAAAAGAAATGATAACCAAACTTTATGCTAAAATGTAGCTCAACTATTATGGAAGTCTACATTTCTCCCAGTTTTTAAAGTGAAATAAAAAAAAAAATGATCTGTCTATAAGCATTTTGTTAATGTAGTGACCAAAGAGTACAAGAGGTAAAATTCTCAAATAGTCTGGGGATGTTTTAGAGAAATTTTATCACACATATTTTTGCAGAATGTTTTGACATTTATGAATAGAATTATCCACGTTATATAAATGCGGCTAATATGCGCAGACTATATGTAAATATTCTCAATGTTCAAAGGCTTGTTAGTATTTCAAAATAATCAGGTTAGTTAATCTATCTGCAATATTGGAAATCAGGCTCTCTGTCTCAACTTAAAAATCATTAGACAGAAATAATAACTGGTGAATAAAAGGTTTATGTTGTGGCCATATATATGTGTATATACACAGATATATTCTATGCCATTTAGAATCCTAAACTACATTCTTACATATTTTGCTAATTTTATAAAATATCCTTTGAGCTAGGGATATGTATTCTTAAATGTATCACTTTTGAAACATCAAAAACCAAGAATTGGAAAATAATTTAATTTCATACAGTTATTTCAAGTAACATTTTCCTCTGCCTAATAAACATTTCAAAAGTTAACAAGGTAATATTCCAATTATCCCCCCAAAAGGACTACATGTGACTAAATTGTCTCTCATATAGGTTGTCACAAGTATCACAATTATTCTAAGACTACTTCTTTCCCTAGCTCATGCCTTTGCTTAACAAAAGTTCTAGAGGAAAGAAAAATAACACAGATTTGTTTGCATTTAGGGATAAATAAAGAATAATGGAAATATTTTATGCCAAATCAAAAAGAAGAACATTGAAAGTATTGAGGCTCATTGGTAGGCTGAAGACGAGTGAGTTTTGTTTTAGGTATACTACTATCAAATGAGATATTCTATAACATTTTCATG
This sequence comes from Galagoides demidoff, assembly GCA_963574575.1. Taxonomy (NCBI): domain Eukaryota; kingdom Metazoa; phylum Chordata; class Mammalia; order Primates; family Galagidae; genus Galagoides; species Galagoides demidoff. The sequence goes on from CAUYQV010092050.1 coordinate 2,802, forward strand.
TAATATTTACCTCATATATAGTATATGCTAGCTTCTGTTCTAAAAAGTTTAAATTGCTTATCTTGTTTTCCAAATCCTAGCAATATACTTAAAATTTTCTTTTTCAAATGAAAAAATGTATCCTTAAAAAAAAATGGGTAAAATACATCAACCAATACCTTGCCAAAGAAGATATATGGATGGATGGCAAGTAAGTGTATGCCAAGACACTCAACATCATCGGGAAATGATGTAACAGTGAAATATCGCTGCATAACTATTAGGGAGGCTAAACCCCCAAATACTGACAACACCAACTACTTGTGCATATGTGGAATAACAGAAACTCTTACTCATTCCCAGCAGGAATGCAAACTGGTATAGCCACTCTGGAAAACAGTTTGCCAGCAGTTTCTTACAAAACTAAACACACTGGCTTGGCACCTGTGGCTCAAGTGGCTAAGTCGCCAGTCACATACACCTAAGGTGGTGGGTTCGAATCCAGCCCCCACCGCCAAACAACAATGACGGCTGCAATCAAAAAAAATAGCCAGGCATTGTGGCGGGCGCCTGTGGTCCCAGCTACTTGGGAGGCTGAGACAAGAGACTCACTTGAGCCCAGGAGTTGGAGGTTGCTGTGAGCTGTGGTGCCATGGCACTGCCCAGGGGGATAGCTTGAGGCTCTGTCTCAAAAAAAAAAAAAAAACTAAACACATTTTTACCATATGAACCATCATTTACACTTCTTGATATTCGCCCAATGAGCAGAACATTTTTATGCCCTGCCAAAATTCTGCACCAAAATGTTTATAGCAGCTTTATTCAAAATGGTAAAACTTGTAAGCAATCAAGGTGTTCTTCAGAAAATGAAGGGAGAAACTGTGGTACGTCCATACAATGGAATATTATTTCGTGATAAAAATAAATAAGCCATCTATCCACTAAAGGACTTAAATACATATTACTTATTGAAAGAAGCCTATCAACTAGGCTTTCCATTATATAATACTGTGCAAAGTGCCACAACTACAGAGACAGTACAAAGGTCAATAACTGCAAGGGGTGTAGGAAGAGAGAGAGATGTATAGGTGTTGACATTGGGGATTTTTAGGACAGACAAACTATGCTGTTGCTACAGTGGTAGATACTTGTTATTATATATTTGTCATACAATGTGAAGAATAAAGCCTTATGTAAACTATGAACTTGAATTGCTAATAATGGATCAGTGTTGGTTCATTGAGTTTAAAAGAGGTACCACAGAGTGCTGGACATTGATGCTGGGAGAAACTGGGATGGGAGATGGGGGTGGGGACACATGCACAGAGCTCTCTGTTCTTCCTGCTCAATGTTGATGTAAGCCTAAAACTTCTCTAAAAATTAAAATCTATTCACTAAAAAAATAAAGTTTGTAAAAGTTTAAAAAGCAAAAAAAAAAAAAAAAAAAAAACCTACACCTAAAAGAAGTTATGTAACTTGCTTGCTCAAAGCCTCACATCTAGTAAGCCACACTACTTCTATTCTTTGAATTAACTATTATTTCTCAGAGCACCTTTACATAGTACAAAAGAAAAAAATATATTGAAATAAAGATTTACCTCCAAGCCTGTTTTATTATCTAACAATTTCTAAATTTGGGTTATAACAATTTAAAAAGTTATGGTTAAAGACATTGTAATAACTTTTTAAAATTTAATCTAAAGATTAAATAAGAAGTCACATTGTCCAATTCTGTTCTGTTCTCGCATTTGTATATGCCAAACACCTAGCTCACCACATTAGGCTTTATTTTGTCTACTCATATAAGTGTAAATAAGCATATCTGTTTTACGGTGCCTATAGTATGTGTCCATACAAGAGTGGAGGGCGAGGAACAGAAATATTTTCTATAACTTCTGTTATAAACTATTTTCCAAAATCTATGTCCACTGTCAAAGTTTCCAAGAACCAAAATAAAATTATGTAATAATATTTTTATGTTATAAAGAAAATTTTCCCTGTATAATTTGAAGACAACACTATTGCTTATACTATTTACAAGAGCTCGTTCCCTCTGCTGTTGACAGTTATTCATAGTGTTATCGTACTCTTTCTGAATCTTCTTCCTCCTTCCAACAATACATATTATTTTCTTAATTCTTTAAACACATGAAACATTTAGAAAATGGTGGAAGAAGTAGAGCTTCCTATAAAGCAGTATCATGTAACATCCAAGTCTAGGGCTGTTATAAGGATATGATAGAATCTTAATGGAGAAATGTTCATATAACCATCAGACAAAGGTCAACAAGCATAGACGACTTTTCAAGAGGAACAAATGTGAACACCCAAAACGTCAATTGTGCAGCAGTGGATTTCACCTGATGCATATGAAGCCCAAGCTCAGGCCTCCCACTAGGGCAGGTCCTTTCCATTTTCAGTCCTATTTAATTTTATAATTCTATGTTCAGTTGTTCTTAAAATTTCTCTAAATTATGTTAATTTCTCTCCTGCCATGATTTAGACCCCTCCAATGCTCTTGTTGAAATGTGCTCCACAATGTCAGAGGTGGAACCTAGTGGAGGTGTTTGGGCCTGGGGGAATACTCCCCAGGAGTGGTTTGGTGCCACTCTTGCAGAGGTAAGTGAACTCTCGCTCTACTAGTTGTCAGGAGAGCTGATTGTTAAACAGATCCTAGTACCTCCCAGTCTGTCTCTTGCTTCCTCTCTTACTTAGGTGCAATCCCTACACATTAGTGCTTCTCCCCCTTCTGCCATGAGGGGAAGTCCCTGAGCCCTCACGAGGCGTGGATGTTGGTGCCACATTTCCTACATAGCCTGCAGGACTCTGAGCCAAATAAATTTCTTTTCTTTATAAATTACCCAGCTTTGGATATTTCTGTATAGCAACACTAACAGACAGAGACACATCCTCACGTAGAATTGCTCCTGCAAAGTGTTATAACATGTAATCAGAACAAGAGTCTCTGATGTAGACTACATATAAAATTCAAAAGATTTACCAGTACCCTAAAGGTATTGTTTCATAAGTTATATATTCTTAATATTTATGAGCAATTAAAGCAGAGCACACATTCTCCATATCTTTTACAGACATAACCATTTCCACCTCAATTACAAAATTCATTCACATAAATGGCCCTTTGGACACTATGCTTAACCTCATGTTATGCTGGTATGACAACAGCCACTGACAGAAAGACCTAGAAATTATCCAGGTCTTTAAAACTTAAAAACTCTAACCCAGAATCTCCATTGTGGAACTCAAAACATAATGATTATTACTGTTATTACTGCTACAATTAATATTTTAATTTTTAGGCAGGCGCCTATAGTCCCAGCTACTTGGGAGGCTGAGGCAAGAGAATCACTTAAGCCCCCAAATTTGAGGTTTTTGCTGTGAGCTATCATGCCATGCACTCTACCAAGTGTGACAGATGAGACTCTGTCTCCAGAAAAAAAAAATAAATAAATAAAATAAACAGCGTTTTTGTTCTGTGTAGGCCTTCGACTGGTTGGGGCAGCACTATGCTTTACTCATTCTACCAATTAAAATATTAAAATCTCTTTACAAAACACCTCACAGAAATATCTAGAATAACATTTGAGCCTCTCATGACCCAGTGAAGCTGATACAATTAGCGCTCACATTGGTAGTTGTAGGAACGTCTATGAAATCTGCCTCCCTTATCCCGGGAGGAAGCTTGCCAAGGTTTCAGGAGTGTTCCTGAATGCCCCTTCCATGTTTGTTAATAGCAAGATCCCTGGGCTCAGGGAATCGTCTTGTTTCAGACTATTGAGTAGGTGAGATTACAATTACAAGTGCCAGCCACTGTGCCTATTTGATATGATCATTTATTGAGTGACAGTTTATCTTGGGCAGGTGTTAATAGTGATTTTTCTTATATATTTTTATCGTTGTGATCCATTCATCTATGACACAGGGTTGTATCAAGGTCTTCTGGTGACAAACTGGAATCACCCTATTTTGGACAGCCTCACTAAGCCTGACTGCTCTTACTATATCCCCACTGAAACATAGTTTTAGCTTTTCCATGAGAATAGGATGTAAAGATAATTTGGGCATGATATTTTATTTTAGTGAGGAAGCAGCTGTTTAACAATTATGCTTAAAGTGTTGGGCCATGAAAGGTTGACTATACTCTTTAATCACATTTTTCTGACACACTCCTTTCCCTTACATACTAAATATAAATTCAATCCTGATGGCAATGATGAAAGCATACCCGTTTCAGATTCATAGTTCGTATTACATTGTTACCCAGTTCTATAGAGTTCTCCTTGAGGAAAAGCCAACTCATTACTTTTAATTTGTCTCCAATTCCCTTAAGTAATAATCATTGTGTATTATCTAATGTTTTAAGCAAGTTGTCTACGAGACACAGATGAGAACTTCATTATTTTTGGAAAATTGTATATGTAGAACAGAGAGTACACTCTGATTTTCTTTGACTGTAGGTTTAATTATTCTGTAACTATGTGGTAAAATTCATATTAAATACCAAATAAACATTCTGTTTGTGCATGCAGGTGATAGCTTGTTTGTATAGGAAGCATTTGCGTTTCTGACAAAGAACCAGCCAGAATCAGCTAGATTTCCTTTAAATAAATGAGAGGACAGCAGAGATTTTGAGGTTTTGAGTTCCTTTTAAGTGTAAAATTCTCTTTGTGAGTCAATATCAAAATGTGGCAGATTGTCTGAAAAAGACAAATACATATAATGAAGAACATTCCTCTTTCCAATTTGTTTGTCTGCTTACTAGGAAACAGACTACCACATCTATTCATGAAATCATTCAAGACTCCCTATGTTAGTAAGATGCCAGTGCAAGGGACACTGACAGGTTAAAATAGATAATGGTTGGATAATATGAAAAATACTTCCATAAAACCCAGGCAAAGCTGGGGCACAGAGGGATGGGGGGTGGCGCTAGACCCCTGTATCTCATTATATACAAAATTAAGTCATATGTTTTAAAGATTTAAGTCTAAGACATAAAACTATGAAACTACTATTATGAAAGACAACAGTGAGGAAATGCTTCAGAACATTGGTCTGGGTAAGGATATTTTGAGCAAAATTGGACAAATGAGGTCATATCAAAATAAAAATCTTCTGCACAGCCCAAAAAGCAAAGTGAAGAGACAATCTACAGAAGGGGTGAAAATGTTTACAAACTACCTATCTGGCAAGATGGTAATAATCATAATATATAAGAATCTCCAAAAACTCAGCAGGAAAAAATCTAATAATCTGCATCTGTAGTCCAGCTACTTGGAAGTCTGAGGCTGGAGGATAGCTTGAGCTTGCAGTGAGCTATGATGAGTCATTGCACTTTAGCCAGGGTGGGGTGTCAGAATGAGACTGTCTCAAAAAAAAAAAAATGGACAAAGGAACTAAACAGACATTTTTCAAAAGAATACAAAAAATGCCCAGCAGATATATGAAAAAATTGCTCCACATCATCAGTCATCAGAGTAATGCAAATCAAATCTAGAATGAGGTATCAGCTCATCCCAGTTAAAATAGCTTTTACCCTTCTTCTTGGGCTATAACTTGGGCTATAGCTTTCATAAGAAAGCTACAAATTGGTTTCATAGTAGGAATGAGTTCTTTGGATACTTTTTCTTCCATTCTTGAGATACTTTGCTAAGAAGAATATGTTCCTGTAGCCCAATTATAGCCTGAGAAGAAGGGAAAAGGGGAGAGGGAGGGGAGGGGAGAGGGGAGGATGGGTGGAGGGAGAGTAGTTGGTGGGACCACTCCTACAGTGCATCTTACAATGGTGCATGTGAAATTTACTAGGTATAGAATATAAATGTCTAAACACAATAACTAAGAAAATGCTGTGAAGGCTATGTTAACCAGTTTTATGAAAATATTTCAAATTGTATATAAAACCAGCACATTGTACCCCATGATTACATTAATGTATACAGCTATGGTTTAATAAAAATTTAAAAAAAGCTTTTACCAAAAAGACAGGCCATAATGAATGCATGTGGAAAAAGAAGAATGCTGGTACGCTATTGGTGGGATTGTAAATTAGTGCAACTCTTATGAAGAACAGTATAGAGGTTGCTCAATAAAATAAAAATAGAACTACCATATGACTCAGCAATCTTACTTCTAGATATATATCCAAAAGAAGGAAATTTAGCATATTGGAAAGAATCTGTACACTGATGTTTAGTGAAGCAATAATCACAAGGGCCAATATTTGGAATCAACCTAAGTACCCTAGTAAGTGAATGGATAAAGAAGTGTGTACATTACATGATGGACTGTTAAATAGCACAAATCAGCAATAAGTTAGCTTATACTGTAAAATAAGTGGAACAGGAATGTTCCTAACACAGAGAAATGACAAATACCAAAAGACAATACCCCAATTACTCTCATTAGATTGATTCACTTCACAGGCCTGCATCAAAATATCACATGTACCCTGTAAATATATATAACTATTATGTACCTGTAAGAATCAAAAAGTGAAATTTAAAGAAGGAGATCATACCTTCCCTTTTGCCATCCTTCAAGTTAATAAACTATCGTAGACTTTGGAAACATGACAACAGTATTCAGTTTACTTCTAACACAAATAGTATACGGAGAAGTAGCCACAGATTCAGTGTTCACATAATTTGCTGGTGTTATAAAAAGGGCAATTGCAAGAAAACTCTAACATGTCTTTCTCTTACTTTAGTGGCAAATATTCAAATAAGTTCACTCAAACTAAACTCCCTATCCACACTACCCAAAGTACAGGAAGGTTGCATTATAGACTAAGTAGACCCCAGAAGCTTAACTGATTCTGAGTTTGGTTTAGGCATGAAAACCTCATGACACTGTGATAACCCTTCATGGAATCTTTTCCTCAGGTGACCTGAGTAGGAACATATTTCTCTTACATTCGCACACTTTTTATTAGCATATAGGAGTTTGAATTCTCCCAGGGAGAATAAATTACTTAAACTGAGATAACTTACTAGTAAAACCCAAACAAAACAAGAACATAGAAGGTGATAAAATACATTTTTCTTGACATTTTCACATCCTATGAAAAGATGATCCATTCATTTGGGGTGACAAATGTGGAGTAGATACACATATTTGTTTTGTTTAAATCCTCTTTTTTTAAAAAAGTGTACCAAACGGAAGACAAGAAATAACTTTCTTTATCTATACTAGGCAGGCAATAGAATAAAATGTGCCTTTTTGATAGCAAGATCATTTAAAGTCAATCAAATTGCGGGCAGCACCTGTGGCTCAAAGGAGTAGGGCACTGGCCCATATGCTGGAAGTGGTGTGTTCAAACCCAGCCCTGGCCAAAAACTGCAAAAAAAAAAAAATATATATATATATGTATATATATATATATATGTATATGTATATATATATATATGTGTGTGTGTGTGTGTGTATACATATGTACATAAATAAATAAATAAAAATGAAATAAAATAAAAAATCAACCAAGCTGGCAAGCCCTTCAAAAGAAGGTTGTCTCTAATGCAAGAATCTTTACTCTACCTCAACCCAACCTTCTCAGAAACGTGTGCATATGTATGACAGCAGAACCATGGGAAATGAGACTTTGATAACTTTCAGTGATAAGATTTGGTGTTGGTTGGATTTATTTCTGGCTGGGTATAGCTTTCTCATTTCATCTTTGCCTTAGTCATAACTAAACTTCTACTACTTTAAATTGGTTTCAATGATCAGCCCAACAAAGATAAGAAAATTTCCTCCAAAAATAATTACTTTGTTAAACTTTTCCTAAAGACAAAAGTTGTTTCTGTAATCTCAGTTATGGTGTCTGTCTCCCCAATCTATTTCAAAAGAGGGATCTGATATAATACTATAGAAAATGTCAACTGCTTTGTGAGAATAATAAATATAATCTTTATAACAAATAATTCCTAATGATTAAAAGTATGCACTTTCATCGCCATTCAAACGTGTGGGGCAATAGTGATTTTCTGAAACAATACTGCACACAGGAAATAACAGGTGAGGACATCCCCAACAACGGGAACCTGGTTTTATGTGGTGTGGATTTTTGGTGCTTAAATCTTCCACTGTTACAAGGAAAAATTTTTAAAAAGCTAGAATCATAATTATGTTGTGTTCCTGGTCCAACCCTGTAATCCTCAAAGAGAAATAGCTTGCAATGAGTGAGAATAAAAAACATTTCTTCCACATAAGGCGGTTCCCTCATTGTTACTTTCTCTTGCTCTTCCTGTATATGGATCCATGACCCATGTGAGGATTCAAAACCAAAGTAAAATGGTTGGTTACTTGGCAAAAAAGAGACAAAACAGAGCCAACATCTGAACTAGAGACCAGTTAACAATTAGAAGGATGCAAGATCATGTTATATTACATGCTGTAAAATAAATACTAAAGAAATAACAAAACTTTGTTAAAGGGTAAGAGCCAGCTTTGACCTGGGACTACAAAGTGGATAAAGAAAAGGAAACTTATAATAGAAGATCAGAAGGAGTCTGAAATATAAAATTTACTTATCTTTATTTATTTACTTATTTTAATTTGTTTAGTATAAATTATTATATGTTTCTAAATATTTTATGTATTTATATCTTTTTTATATGAGAAGTAAATTAGATGTACGAAAAAAATGTAATTAACATTGAAACACATTCACCAGTTTCGTATAAGTTCCTGAACTATTTCTACATTTACTGTTGATGATTTATCCCACTGAGTAAGAATATTAACTGCTGCATGCTATTTCTTTTTTTATTTCATAATCAGTCATTTGCAATAGATTATTTCAACCAAAGAAATTTGGACCACCCTGGAGGTCAGAGGAAATTGTAGTTACTTCGACCTCCCCAGAGCAATTTTAGCAGCTAAGTTGCTACTAATGGGAACGCCATTTTTATGTTCCATTAGTGATAAGAGTTATTTTTACACTGCTCATGATCATTTCTCACTCTGCTGATACATGTACATTTATCTGCACCCCAGTCAGATTATTTCCAATTGCATAAACTACATAACACATCTCAGAAGTTCAAAGGCAGTTGTTGTAGAGTGAACAGAGGACAATGTGAGGGCTGTGAATTCATGTAAGTGAATTAATATATAATCATTGGCATAAATCATCCAGTGCTTTTTGTACCCACAATTTAGTGGACAAAACAGTTTTCATTTTCAAGACAAGCTAAGTTCTCACTATTAGCCTAATTCACTAATTAGAAAATCAGTTGCAAATATAGAATTATCTATAGGTGTAAATAAGGAATGTTTTCCCTTCAAGTTTATTTTAAATAATGTATACATCTGGATACAGTAAGACGAGAATTGTTTCAGGTGGGAAATTTAACTACCTATAATTATTACCCATTTACACTATACACTAGTGTAGACTTTATGCTGGTTCTACATGAAGAAGTTTATAATGTAGTTTTCAGACTCAGGTGAAGAATCTTCTTTCTGCTACTGTGGAGACAAGATGCCCAAAGGGTTCTTCATGAGCATACCGTCTGAAGGGTATTTAGTGCATATTAGGAAAAAGAGAAGATTCAAGAAAGGGTGGCGATGCCCAACTTTACACACCACTATTTTGCTTATGGCAAGAGGTTCTATCTCAAGGAGTTAGCAAATATATAAGGGAAGCTACTTCCTCCCCTAAACTCAAAATATTTTACTGCCAAATTGACTTTCTAATAAAGAAGATACATTTTAATTTTGACTTGGCCACATGTGAAGGCTGAACTTCATAATTTAATACCGATGACTTCTCTGGTTACTTCTAGTTCAATTGTAAAACGGAATTGCTGTCTCCTTTTTCCAATCCATGCACAGTCATAATTATGAAAGGGAATAAATCAATATGGTTCTTTCCATGCCTGACTTCCGAATCTAAGGAAAGATCCAAAGCTTTTCTGCAGGAAAAACCAGATGTGTAATAATAATAAATTCAGCATCGGTATTATTAAATGGATTAAAGGTTAAAATTAGGCTTTTATTTTTGGTGACTTTTTAAAAAATGGTCACTATTTATAAAGCAGCTGAACTTCTTGAATATTATATGAGCTTTATATAAATATTTTAAATGTCTTTTCACAATTCTTAAGTAAAGGAAAACTTGTCCATTTGAAAAGTTGTTATTTCATTTTATGACATGTAACTGGATTTGAAAACAAAAGAAAGAAAATTAGCATCTGAGTGTCATCTGAGTTCTACTATCCTTATAGAACTTCACATATATATATCACTTCATTAAATTAAATTCCGTCATCACAACAATGACTTGAGGTGGGTATTTATAATTGTTTTTTCTCAGCAGATAACACAGGAAAGCCTAGCAGTGAAAATATAACCTGTATTATTCACACTTGTTTTACCAGAGAGGCCTCTGGAATCAGGCTGCCTGCATTAAATCTAAGTTTTCCAGCTTTTTTTTTTGCAGTTTTTGGCCAGGGCTGGATTTGAACCCACCATCTCTAGTATATGGGGCCAGTGCCCTACTCCTACTCCTTTGAGCCACAGCCATCACCCCCAACTTTTTAACTGTATTGATTTGATGACATTATTGAACTTTGGAAGAACTTTTTTTTCCCACTTGTAAATTATGAATCATATTTGCACATGGCATACTTTGAGCTGTTACTTGTTTGCTTGAGTGCTGACAAGTTACTAACTATATCGTCACCATCGCAATCATCACCATCAGCTCCAAAAAAGGACAGGCAGTCAGCTGACACTTGGCACAGTTATTTGACACCTAAAACCGTCTTATTTCATCTATAAATGCTAAGTTATAAGTAGCCATATAGACTACTGAAATTATCATGTATCTATGACTGATAACTTAATATCAGAACGGCCCCTCTGGTTGATGGGTTGGAACCTGCTGCACTGGTTTTCCACACATTGAGTCCACGTCTCCTATCACTTTATTACGTAACAGTTCTCAGGGGTTAATGTTGCTCTGCTTGTCTTTTATATGGAGAAATTTCTCTGGATTTCATTTTTATCTCTCTATCTCCTTATAGTATACATATTCCCTCAGTGACCAAATGTATTTCCAATGCTTTCATTACCAGTAATATATTAACAGGTAACAAAAGGAAATTCTCTGCCACCAGACAATAGAGGGTCATTAATTACATAGATTGCAGTGGAAATTTTTTTTTTTCCTCCTAAGGTTGTTCAACATAATGGCCCTAAAAATACACAACTCCTTATTGGATGTCTCCACCAAAATATACCACCAGCAATGCCACATGTACCATCTTAAACTCAACATCATTATCCTCAAATACAGTAGAACCATTATAAGTTGGCTACCCACGGGACTCTAGCAAACTGTTGAACATAACAGAGGTGGTTGACATAAGGAACATCCCAGAACTTTGGAAGGCCTACTGTACTGAGATGGACATATGGTACGTGTCTGGTCTATGAAAATCAGGTCACCTTAAGGAGGTGCTCAATGTAGAGAGCTGGTCAACCATGAAGATTCTACTGCATATCCTTCTTATGATACTCACCTTTCTGAACTGGTTACTGGCAATCACCCACTTACTTGCCCAAAACAAAAACTTTTCTAAGACAGAGTGTGGCTGGATTTCTTTTCCCTCATCTTTGTAGCCTTTATTTTATTTTTATAGGCAGCATTTCACTCTCTTGCTCAGGCTGGAGTGGAGTGGTGTGATCATAGTTCATTGTAGCCAACTCCTGGCTCAGGTGATCCGCTTACCTCAACTTACCAAGTAACTGTGACCACAAGTGTATACCACTATCCTGGGATATGTTTTTCTTTTTAGGTTTTTTTGTTTTTGGAGATGGGTGCTTGCTATATTACCCAGCCTGGTCTGAAACGCCTGGCCTCAAGCAATCCTCCTACTTCAGGCATCCAAAGTGCTGGGATTACAGAAATGAGCCACTGTGCCCAGCCCCGTCACTATTCTTTCATCAATTGCTATTGATTCTGTCTCCTTCAATAAAAAAATAAATCACTACCTCCTTCAAAAAGTCAAAAGTTGTACGAAATACGTGCATTATTCCATTTGATTCTTACAAAAATCATAAGACAGACATCATTGCTATCAGTTTCACTTTATGTAGAAAAATATGAATTGTGCAGAAGTTAATTATCTGGACAACATCATATAGCTAGCAATTGGTGGAGCCAGGTTTCCAGCAAGCCATCGTAACGAAAGATGACATGTGCTTTCTCACTAAATATAAAGCTTTCAGGACTTTCTGATGAATTATAAGTAAATGCTATGGTTCACATGGGACCCTAAAGTGCTCTTGTGATTTTTGCTTAAATAATTGGATGAACTGACTGAGATGGTGACAACTGGGAGAGTACGTTTTGTGGAGAGTGAAATCAAATGTAAAATTTGACATCTTTATTAGATAACCATATGGATATGCTAAGTAGACAGTTGGATAGATGACTCTGGAGTCAGTAGAGAAGTCAGGGCTGAAGGTAGGCATTTGGGAACAATTGACATTTAAACAGTACTTAAAACTTTGGAACTGGATGAGAACTTTTAGAGTTAGTAGAGAGGGGGATACATTTTTGCACTGTGAACATTTACTCAGTTCCTAAATCATAGTAGGTATTTAATAAGTATTTTCTAAGCAAATGAATGTATATACATAGAATCTGATTCTGATTCTGTGTCAGGTACTAGGTCAACTTTGGACTTAAAGAAAAAGTGATGAGTTCATACTTTTAGCTATTTTTATTTCTATGTTTATACACTAACTGGATAAAATAAAATCTGTCAAAAGGTAAACTAAAAAGAATCCAGGCCACAGTATTATAAAATTCCACTTTAGGATTCAGATTTGAAAATTTGATTTTATACAAGTCAAATAATTATCCAAATCCTGTTTTTTTAATTAATAAGTCAATCTGCATGGTCTTTCTAATTTTAATGTTCTATATAAGAAGGAATTAGCAAAGATAAACCCTGGAAGGTTAATAATAAAACTCCATCTAAGGGCTTCATCACACAATGAAAGGAAGAAAGTAAATGACGGTAGGTTAAGATTTCAAGAAAACCAAGTTAGTTAAGAAATATAAATTTTGGTTTGCATAAAAAGACAAGTGACAAGAATTTCAAAAGAGTAAGAGGAGATTTGGGTTGCATTCTGCTGACCTTAACTTACGAACCTTATTTTGGTATACATGACAGTAAAGAATCATTTTAGCATTATCGTTGGTGAGAAACAACCTTGCCAGGGAGCCATGCATGCATTCCCATGACATTTGGAAGTCATCCAAATGGACCACCACCATCTTTACCTTCACAGTTCTTAGATTTATGCACCAAGACAGTTCTAAGAATCAGTTAGTATCCATGGGACTATCAATTTCCTTTTTGTGTTATTAGGGTGACAAATATGTTCTCCTGTGTTTACTTTTCAAAAGTCTTTTATTGGTAAAGTCCAGCAATTAGAAATATACACACATACACGAGTGAAGAATATTAGCTCTTCCTTACATTTTGCTGACTTTTGAAATAGCAGAATTATGTGGCTGTCAGAAAAAGAGATTCCTTCCCATCCCTGGACACAACCCACTCCAACCGAAAGTCTTCAATTCTCAATTCCTGATTTGGAAGCAAAGGAAAGATTGGACGGTTTTAGTTTTTTGTTTTCTTTTCTCTGCTATATTTCTAATCTAATTGGATTTTTAAAAAATACTATGCTTTACTGAAAACACAGAAGACTTAATTTCTTAAGGAATAACAAACAATTCACAAACCATCACAATATACCAAATCTGAAAAAGAGAATTGAGGGAGGTCTTTATTCTTCTAACCTGGAAGATAAATGAATAATAATATTAAATGAAGAAGATTCTGGTCAGCCCTAATAACTGAGTCCAGACTATTTTCCTATCCATTCCAGCTTACAAAGTCGTTGTACATCTAAAATGATCTACAGTGGTTTTCTCTTTAGTTATTTTCTGGCATTATTAAATGGTAAGTAAAAACTATGCTATCTTTGTTATTCATTTTAATTAGATATAATTATAGATGTTAATGGTGTGGGCTCCAGTGACTTCATCTTAATTTTTTTTTAACTAAATCATAGCTGTGTACATTAACCAATTATAATGTGTACAATGTGCTGGTTTTACATATGATTTGGAATACTTTCATCAAACTGGTTAACAAAGACTTCACCTCCATTTTCTTAGTTATTGTGTTAAGATGTTTATGTTCTACACTTACTAGATTTAACATGTACCCTTGCAAAATGCACATAGGTGTGGTCCCACCAATTACCCTTCCTCCACCCATCCTTCTCTCTTCCTTTCTCTCCCCCTCCTCTTTCCCCTTCATCTTGTGCTGTACTTGGGTTATGGCTTTCATATAGAAGTGTGGGTGCTTATAAATTGGTTTCATAGTAGGGCTGAGTACATTAGATACTTTTTTTTCCATTCTTGAGATACTTTGCTAAGAAGAATATGCTTCAGCTCCATCCATGTAAACATGAAAGAGGTAAAGTCTTCATCTTTTTTAAGGCTACATAATATTCCATGGTGTACATATACCACAATTTATTAATCCATTCATAGGTCAATGGGCACTTGGGCTTCTTCCATGACTTAGCAATTATGAATTGGCCTGCAATAAACATTCTGGTGCAAATATCTTTGTTATAAAGTGATTTTTGGTTTTCTGGATATATATCTAGTAGAGGAATTCAGGATTGAATGGCAGGTCTATTTTTAGGTCCCTAAGTAATCTCCAAACATCTTTCTAAAAAGAATGTATTAGTTCACATTCCCACCAGCATTGCAGAAGTGTTCCCTTTTCTCCACATTCACACCAACATCTCTGGGTTTGGGCTTTTGTGATATGAGTTAATCTGACTGGAGTTAGATGATATCTCAAGGTGGGTTTGATTTGCCTTTCTCTGATGATTAAGGATGGTGAACATTTTTTCATGTGTCTGTAGGCCATTAGCCTGTCTTCTTCAGAGAAGTTTCTCTTCAAGTCCCTTGCCCTTGCCCACCCGGAGATGGGATCACTTGTTCTTTTCTTGCTAATACGTTTGAGTTCTCTGTGGATTCTGGTTATTAGACCTTTGTCAGAGACATAAGCTGCAAATATTTTCTCCCATTCTGAGGGCTGTCTGCTTGCTTTATGTACTGTGTTCTTAGCTGTGCAGAATCTTTTTAGTTTGATCAGATCCCAATAATGTGTTTTTGGAGTTGCTTCAATTGAGGGGGAGGGGGTCCTACTCATAAAGTATTCTCCCAAACCAATTTCTTCAAGTGTTTTCCCTGCAATTTCTTCTAGAATTTTTATAGTTTCATGTCTTAAGTTTAAATCTTTTATCCAGTGAGAGTCTATCTTTGTTAATGGTGAAAGGTGTGGGTCCAGTTTCAGTCTTTTTATTGTATATTCCCAAAGAGTGAATGGGAGATAAGAATAAACAAAACTTCAGTAACAGTTAAGTACTGAAGACTCCCTTCTGCTCTTTTCTGAGACCTAGAATGACTGTGGGAGTCAGTGATAGACTATAAACCACTGGATTGTATTGTTCCTCATTTCAGTATCACAGACATCATACCTCAAGTGGGATTCTGCCAGGCTAAGCAGTTATTTAAAAATAATTTTTGTATATAGAGTTCATCACTCTGTCAAATTTTGAAGGACAAAATTTCCGCTGCTTTAATACTGCAAACTTCTCCTCTTTCAAAATATTTTGTTTCTCTCTTAACACTACTAGGATTCACCACTAATGAAATAAAAATTATTCTAATACAATATTGTGATCTACTCAAATAAGGAGGATTTACCGGTTCCAATACCTCTTTTTCTGGTAGATATAAACCACTACATACACAGAGAATAATACCTATGTGTGATCAGAGTTTTTTTCTTTTTTCTTTTATTTATTTATTTATTTTTTATTGAAAGAGAATCTCACTTTGTCACTCTGGGTAGAGTGCTATGGTGTCACAGCTCACAGCAACCTGCAATTCTTGGGCTCAAGTGATTCTCTTGCCTCAGCCTCTCTAGGAGCTAGGACTACAGGTGCCCACCACAATACCTGACCCCTTTGTTGTTTTTGTTGTTGTTTAGCAGGCCCGAGCTGGGTTGGAACACACCAGCCACAGTGACTATGCGTGGCACCCTCACCACTGAGCTATGGGTGCTCCCAGGGTTTTTTCACTTATAATATCTAAGCGGTAAAAGAAAATACACTGCCCTGCAGTGTTTCTTACAGATCCGGGCTCTATTCTCCATAAATATCTGCGATTATAGTTTATCTTCACTAATTCTTGCTTTAGTTGAATTTCATTCATTCTTTAATCAATTGAGCTTCAAATCTCAGCTTATAATTTTATGTTTATGGTTCTATTTGACTTTTTATGTGATAGTTTTGATGGTTTGCTCTCTCATTGTAGTTTAATACAACTTAGGTGTATTATATACATATATTCTATTTTATATTTAATAACTTACGTATGCCTGTAGCCTAACAGTATTTCAAATTTATCAAGTTTCAAAATAAATTAATTTAAAAAAAGGCCCTAACCTTTCCAGATGCCGTAGAGAAAATGCAAACAATATTTTAATTAATTTTCTAAAGATACATTTTTTATTGATTTTCTCTCTAAAGAATGTTCCTCAGTTCTCTCCAGCCTACCTATGTAATAAAACACTTAAGTTATTTTTGCTTTTTCTTCCAGAACTTTTACATGTTCTACATAATCTGGGAGGGTTTTTTCCTAATTATTTCTTTCATCATACTGTGTAAAAAAAGGAACATTCCCACACATCCTCTCTATATTTAAATCTTATTAATTTTTCTGTGAAATTCCTGATTCTCAACTCCTTCCTGAATGGTTGAGATGATCACATAGTATAATTCTAGGGATAGCATTACTTTACTAAAATATTTAAGAATTTTAATGTTCAGTTTGTTTTCTCAAAATGCTAGGTGATTAATAAAATCCTACGCTCTTCCTAAGGAAATTTGTGAGGAACTCAGTAAATCTCTCAGATTCACTCCCAGTCCCTGGCAAAACACTGTTCTACATTCTGTATCTATGAACTTGACTCCTCTTGGTACCGCATGTAAATGGGATAAAACACTATTTGTCTTTTTGTGACCGGTTTATTCATTTACTATAGGATCTTTCCTTGTCTCTAGGTTTTATTGATTCAGAGTTTATTTCACCTGATATAAGTTTTGTCTCTCCTGCTCTCTTTTGTTTACTATTTGCATGTAATGTCTTTTTTTATTCTTATGATGTTAATCTATTGATGTTTTTGAATCTAAAGTGAGTCTCTTGTACACACTATATATTTGGATCACGTTTTTAAATTCTTTCAGCCAATTCCTGTCTTATACAGAGAGTTTAATTCATTTATATTCAAAGTAAGTACTAATGGAAAAAAATGACTTATTTTGTCATTTTCCTATTCCTTTTCTATATGTCTAATAATGTCTCATTGCATTTTGTCTCTCATTTCTTTCATCACTTTCTTCTGTCTTTAATTGATTTTTTTGGGCAGTGAAACATTTAAATTCCTCTCTCATTTCCTTTTGGGCATATTTTATAACTAATCTTTGTGTTTACCGTGAAGATTATATTGAACATACTAAAGTTATATCATTTTAATTTTAACTTGTACCAGCTTAACTTCAAGAACATAAACACTCCACTTCTTTATGGTTTGGCCCTACATCTTCAGTTTTGCACCGTGTCACAAATTTATATGTTTACACATTTTGTGCCCCCAACATAAACTGATCATTCTTTTGAATTCTTTTAAGGGAAATAGATTCATTTCTCAAATAGTGTATAAAGTAGAATGTGGAGTTACAAACTGAAGTTGTGGCAATACTTTCTTTAACTCTCTAGCCCACTCAACTTCACATATGACGGAAGTCCACTAAAGGAGTCAACAGCCTTGCAACTTTATCATTACATAATTCCATCTCTAGTAATAATGAGATAAGCTATAGCATAGGGAGGCCAGGGACAGGCAGATAATCTATGTGGGGAGATGATACAGAGTGGGACCAATCAGGTGAATACACTAATCTAGAACTGGATATGTAATCTGTGAGGGACCCCCCCTACACACACACAAAGAGTAAGTGGCTCTGTGTTAAAAGGGCAGAAAAAAAGTGTTACTAAATGTATCAGCATACAATGTTTTTTCTACTCCTTTGTGGTATTTCGCCCTCAATGTGTCAACTTTGCTTGCTACTTAATGTCATTCTCACTAAAGTAGAATTAAAAATCTTCATGTTAGCATATATTTTATTATTAATTTTGATATTGCAGACTAGTTGTTTTAAAAACAAATATAACAGCATTTAATCAGATGAAGAATCACTAAAATTGCACAATTTATATGTCACAGTTCCTACATGCAGATGTGGTATACCAGACTGTACACACTGCCCCAAATGATTTAACTCACTTTTGTTTCTTTATTCATGTATATTTTACTAACACTGTCTTGGGCTCACTGATGAGTAAAGAAGACTACAAAAAAAAAAAAAATGATAGTGTAACATTTCTCCTATGCCATCATTTTCAGTATAATCAGTTTGTTAATAGAAGGAAGCAACATAGATAACAAAAATATTCACTGGGCTTCTAGGTCATTTATGGTTTTTAGAACACCATGATCTTCTTTCCACATTTAAAGAAAGGTCTGATTTAAAGAAAAACTTGGCCTCTTAGGGCTGTCAGGGCCCCACTGGTAGTAGAAATAGAGCTTATTTCACACTTTCTCAGGGTCTAGATGCTTTCTCAGGTATCATGGGTACATATGAATTCCATGCCCATCAAGCACTGCAAGTGTCACTATATGTGAATACCAACAAGAAATCTGGTGGACACACATGCTGCATGCATCTTCTCTATTCACACCTTTATCTCATTTCTCCACTGGACTTGAGTTACAGAAAGCAACTTAAAAGATGAAAGTATTAGAAATCTAAAGATGGTGGAAGTAGAGAATAAAGCCAAGTTCAAGGTCCTTCCAAGCATTAGATACTGTGTCTGCAGAGCTCACACATCTATGAAGCCAGTCCTGCTCTCAACCCATAAACTATAAACAGAGAAATAGTTTGACACATTCCTAAGTGGATCCCTACTAAAGAACAAAGATCAGTCTCATTTTTAATACCATTATCTACCTTCCAAGTCCAGAACAACAGGAAATACAGCCTGGGCTTTCTTCTTACCTAGAAGCAATGCTTTCATTTAATACAGCAACAAAAGGCTGTTTATGCAGTCATGATGATAAGACATTTTAATTTTGTAGATTACCAATAAAACATTTTCGAGAAAATTCATTAAGAAGTCATATAAATCAAACCCGATCTCCAATCAAAAATACTCATTAGCATGATGGTGATAATGGTTGCTTTCTTTGGAAGTCTTTTTTTATATTGGGTGGAAAACAATATAGCTCTTTAAAATGTCTTTATAGAGACATCGTATCTTTTTATGTATAGAGGGCACTTAATTACCCAAAAGCTCTCATTAAATACGTTTCTACGCGTTATTTATTTTGTTTCTGTTTCAAAATTATAGGTGAAGTAACAGTTCATGTCAAAAGAGGAAGATTGAAGGTATTAAATCATTTTCTGCTTTCATTTATATCATCCTTAAGTGATGAGAGAAAAATATCAGAAAATTTACCCTGAAACTCTGGACTTCTTGCTCAAATATCACTTACACATTACAGCACAAACACAATGAAGTGATAAATTTTCAGTTATATAAAATATTTAGAAATTTTTCTATTCATACTTTAAAGAAGGCAGAGTGTCTTAACATCTACTAAGATCATGAAGCAATTACTCTCTGCACATTTAACTGAACAATCAATTATGTAATATCTAAAAACATTTTTCTATTGATACATAAGTTGCTCTTTAAATCTTTAAATGAATGCTTTACTTTTTAAAAAATGAGCAACTATCTTCATTTATAGTCTCTTAAGAGTTTCTCCTTTTAAAAATCTCAAGAATAAATAGCAATCTGCAGCCCCAAAACAAAACCAAGTGTTCGCAGCTAGCAAGGTAAAACCACCAATCCTCTTGATTCTATGCATCCCATTTACATTGCAATCTCCCTAAAAGTCAATGGCGGGAGGCTCTCACTTTAAGCCTAGATAGCTTAGCTTGTCTCAGATCACTTCTAACATGAGAGGCATTAAAGGTGCACAAATCATCATCATTACCACAGCCACTATCAGTGAGTACCCAAGTGGCCAGAGGTTCGATCGCCAAGATTTCTGAGCAGAGAAAAGGCAAGAGTGAGAGTTTGATATTCTTGCTTCCTTTAGCTTCATAGTAATGACTGATACCAGCTGCGTTAAACAATGGACAGAAGTGAAAGAAGGGAGTTTCAGAGAGACTAAGGAAGAAGGATTTTAGGGAAACAAAGATCAGAGAGAGAATAAGGCATAGAGGTCCAACATTTACTGGTGCCTTTTCTCTAGAATAATGGGTTGATTCTTAAGCTGAGATCAGATACATGAGCAAGGAATCTGGATGAGAAATAGGAAGCAGGATTTAAAAAGAGAAGTAATTGAGCAGAGTATTCTCCCATTTCATGTTGCTGAGATTTTTTAAGAAGTGGAATATAAACTATTTCAATACAAAGAACTCTACATGGAACCAAGGTGTTCAGTTGGACCGAGGCACTCCTATACCTGGCAGTAAGCACAAACTAGAAAAACAAGGAAGTAACAGGCAGGGCTGATAGCCACAATGTTCAGACATACGGAGTTATACGACTAGGACTTTAAAGTAACAATGAGTAATGCATTGCAAACATGGTAAAGCTGTACTTAAATTTACCAGTGAAGTGAAAACAATAAAAAAAATGTAGTTATAGAACTAAAGACAGAAATGTAGTTATAGAACTAAAATGGATTTATTTAAAAATTTAAATAACAAATTTAATGAATGATTTGAATCAGTGGTTCTCAACCTTTCTAATGCCGCAGCCCTTTAATACAGTTCCTATGGGTTGTGACCCACAGGTTGAGAACCGCTGATTTAAATAAATGGATTTAGCAACAGAATACACGCAACAAACCATAGAATTGATAAACTAAAAGACAGTTCACAGCTTGGTGGTAAGGCAGCTGCCTGTAGTCCCAGCTACTCAGGAGGCTGAGGTAGGAGGATTGACGGAGCCCAGGAGTCTGAGATTGCTGTGAGCTCTGATGAGGCCATGGCACTGAAGCCAGGACACAGAGTGAGGCTCTGTCTTAAAAAAAAAAAAAAAAGAAAAAGAAAAAGAAAGAAAGACAGAAAGAAAGAAAGAAAAAACAACAAATATAGTTTGGTAGAAAAGTCTGACCAGGAAAAATAATTTTAAAAATCTACATAAATATAGGAAAAAACAAGCTAATTGCATGTAAAAACAAAACAAACAAACAAAAAAAACCTTTTTTTTCCTTAACAGAGAAATTAAAAATAGTTTTGATACATTTATTACTTCCTCATGTGTCCATAAAATTTAAATAATTCCTCCATACAAAATTTGCCAGAAACTCCAGAAATAAATGCATATGCCCCCTCAATCACAACTTTTAAGAATTTGGGGGGATTTTGTTAAAGAACTTGACAGAATTTGTATTAAAATGTGCTGCTACTGTAACAAATACTCCAAAATGTGGAAGCAGGTTTGGAATTAGGTGAGCCTGGAAAAGATTTTGAGGTACATCAAAGGACTTTTGAAAAATATTCTGGTGAAGGATCAGAAGGAAAAGAGGAGGGACAAGGAGAAAACCTCCATCTTCCCAGAGACCATGTACATAACTAAGCAGCTCAGAAGGCTGGTTGCCTTATAGACAGAAAAAGCCATTCTGATCAGATCTCAGACAGAAATGAGGAGTGTGTTATTAAACAAGGGAGAAAAGACAACCCTTGTTACAAAGTAGTCAAGGACTTGGCTGAACTGTGTTTACATTCTAGTGTTTTGTGGAAGGGGGAATACTTGGGGAAGCCGTAACATTGGATACTCAGCTGAGCAGATTTCTATGCAAAATACTGAATGAGCTCCTAGCAGCTTACCAAATAATGTGAGGAGGCGGGTAGGAACTGAAGAAGGAATTGTTAAGGAAGGAGGAACTAGAACTTAAAATTTGGAAATTTCTTAGACTATTAATATTGCAAACAATGAGAAAATACATTCTGCAGAAGGCACCAATGGGGTTGCTGAACAAACAGTTGATAAGGAGATTATTTTATTGTCTTTTTTACTTTGGTAACAGAATACTACAAACTGGATAATTTAGAAGGAACAGAAATTTATTTCTCTTGTTTCTGGAGGCTGGAAATCCAAGATGGAGGCACCAGCATTTGGAGCGTGGTAAGGGCAGCGTCTTTCAGAGGGGAGAAATGTGGTGCTTTCACGTCGTGGGAGGCAGAAGGGCAGAGGGGGACGGATGCCATGTGTTCACATGAGAGAAGAGCAGAAGAGAGAGAGAAGCCGCTTTTGCAAACCCTTTTTGGCAGTGTCATTAAGTCATTCACGCGAAGGCAGAGCCCTCGTAAACTAAACACCTCCCCCAAAGCCCCATCTCCCAGCACTGTTGCAATGGGGACTAAGTTTTCAACACATGAATTTCAGGGGCATTCAAACTATAGAAAGTGTGAACCAGTGATTTAATCAGCCACTGCAGCAAGAAAACTGCCAGTTTTAACTAAAGGGGTTAGAATTAGGAAAGGATAAGGAAAGAATGCCAGACTCCTTGCATTTTACAGGATGTAATCACGAAGTTACTAGCAGCTAATAATCTTCACAGTTTTTCAAGCCAAAGAAAGAATAGCCCCCAAAGTGATTCAGAAATGATCAGCACACTGCCTAGGTTTCAACAGTATAGACTGTATTCAACAGAAGCCATGGGGATGGCTGGAGCCAAGTGGGCACAGTGTCACCTGGCCGTGCCAGTGCACGGGTGGGGTTGCTGGCAAGCCATGAGGGTGACATTGCCACCACAGAGCAATGAGCCCAAAAGGATTACTTTTGTGGCTTAAGAGTTCATGTAGGTTACCTTGGTAAGTTTTGGACTTGTTTAGGACCCTCCACTCCTTCCTTCTTTCCTTTTGGAATGAAAACATTTACCCTTTGCCCAATCTGCCATTTTATTTTGGAAACATGTAACTTGCTACATAATTCTGTGCCTCCAAAATATAGTGGTAGAACAGGTCCACAACTAGGGATAAATTTTTGCCTCATGATAAATCCTACCTCACATCTCACCATCTAAATTATATCTTATTTAGATGATAATTAGTTAAGGGTTTTAAGTCTGACTTAAGA
The DNA here is from genome assembly GCA_963574575.1 of Galagoides demidoff. NCBI lineage: Eukaryota > Metazoa > Chordata > Mammalia > Primates > Galagidae > Galagoides > Galagoides demidoff. The sequence continues at coordinate 26,128 of CAUYQV010092050.1, forward strand.
CTTTTGAGATGTTGTGATGGGAAGAATATTTAGCATGTGAGAAGGACACGAAGTTTGGAGGCTTGGAGGCAGCGTGCTAGGGATTTAATATGTGTTTCTCTTCAAAATTCATATGCTGATGTCTTAATCCCAGTGTGATGGTATTTGGAGGCAACTAGTACATTGGGGTGGAGCCCTTATGCTGTGATTAGTGCCTTTTAAGAAAAGAGCAGGAGAAGGCTTGCTTCCCTCACAGTCTTCCTTTGATCATATTGCCTAACTTTACCAACTCTGGTCTTCCCATTACACACTATCAAACTTACACAGAATTCTAACCTCAGAATTCCCACCACATGCAATGTCTCCTTTCCAAAGTTGTACATTGGTGTCTCATGTTCTTGAAACTGAGATTTCTGTTCAAGGTCTCTGGTTTGAAATCTGACTTCTATAACGGTATCATCCCCTTGCTTCACAAAGAATATAATCAATGCCTTACAAAGTTGTACTTGAAGGTAGAAAATTCACACAGATGAGGGACGTTAGATCTTTTAGAAATACTCTGTCCTCTGTGATTAGCTTTTCCACAGGTATATGTCATTTTTACTCCTGAGACAAGAATACAGGGCATTGGGTAATTACTGACTATTGAAACTTAGATGGCAAAAATAAAAAGCCTATATACACATAAGTATATCTCCCTAGGTGTAAAGTATTACTTTAGTGCTAATCTTAGGAAGGAGATAACTTATTGATTATTTTTTTAAGGTGAGGGATATTTAAATATTCAGCTCAAATAAGACTTCATCCTCAAACCCTTTCTCAGTCCTCCCAAGTAGGGGTGAATCCTTTGTTTCCGTAGAATGCTTTATTTTTCTATTTCTGTCACAACTAATATGTCTTCAATACAACTGTCTAGACCATACCGTGGACCATTATTAACTCAAGAAAATAGATTCTATGTTGTTCACTTTTATGTTTTATTATCATTTAAACATTATTTTGTAGATAGTAGGTCCTCGGTATGTAATTGTTTAGTTGAAATAAAATTGAAAACTTCATTAGATATTATCTAATTTTTGAGCATTAGGTTGGAAAAACTAACTTATCAACTACTGAGACCTGAGGTTCAATTTCAATTTTAATATCAAATTGATATCACTTTTGACATTTATCTTAGTCTTGGCAAAATATACAACAAGAGAGTCTTATATTCTTTTTTGAAGATCTTTTATGTGGGTGAAAAAATAAATAAATGTAATAAAAACGTAAATCATAGTATGGGAGAAGAGGGTAAATGTTCTTGAAAATAAAGAACTAGAACAAGGTAAATTACTCCTAACCATGTTGAGTTCTAGAGTTTTGAAATTATTCTTGCTATGTTCTTTATTGTGTTTGGTGGGTGCCATTTTAGCTTCCAGGAATCTCCTTACCTCCAATTTTCTAACCTTGTAAATATTCGCACATGCATTGTGTCATATTCGGTTGCTACATAAATTAACAAAAGCTTCTTCCATTGATTTTCAGGGAAGCCAGTGTAATGAGGAATAAGGACTTAAATAACTTGAATAACAGGCAGTGCCTATGGCTCAAAGGAGTAGGGTGCCAGCCCCAAATACCGGAGGTGGTAGGTTCAAACCCAGCCCTGGCCACAAACTGCAAAAAAAAAAAAAAAAAAAACTTGAATAACAATGTGATGCAACACGTGCTTTGATACATTGCATAACAATCTGTGATCTATCTAGAGGATCTCAGAAACCACAGTAAGAAGCAACTAAAATAAAACTCAATTGGAAGCAGTAGAGTGACAAGAGAGAAAGAAGAGGGCGTACACAAGTTTTATTTCTTCCAAACTATTTTCAAGAAGCACATCATTAGCCAGGTTTGGGAAACATAGTATTCTCTCATTCTCTGCATGCCCACAATACCTTTGAGTACACACTCCCCATAATAACACAGATCAAAATCTATTATAATTATCAGTTTATAGTACTGTCTCATCTGATGGCAGGTGCTAAGTTCCAAGAACCATTACTTATTGACCTTAATAAATAGCCATTTTATCCTGCACTGACATGAAAACCTAGTGGTCAGTTAAATGTTAGAATGATATAATGTTAATCATTCCATCCTGGTTGTTAAAAACATTGAGACCATTAATTAATAACCACCTACAGATAATAAACTAAATCTATTGTGTTCCTAAAATTATTGGGAGGTCAATTTATGTTTATTGTTTTCAATTGTAAAGTGTTACCAAAACTGATCATTTGCATGCAAAACTCACTATTCTGGATTGTAGAACTGTTAGTGAATTGGCAAATTTGATTTTCTGTATTGTGAATATGATGTACAATATCTCATAAATACAATGCTGTATGTATCAAAAATCATTCTGTTTCTTCAACTAGCAACATACCTTAAAAAAAAAAAGGTGAAATAAATTTGTACTTTAACGTAATAAAAAATTGATTCCAGGCAGAAACATTTGCACCTTATTCAAAACTTAAATGATTTTAAATACATTTTTATGCAAGTATTTTAAATACATTATTACCTTGAAACTTATTGCTCCCAGGAGCTTAAATTCAAAAAGTCAACAAAATTATTTTAGGAATAGAAAAATAGGTAAATTAGTTTAGAAATTATATTCATAACAAATGAAACCTCTTCCTTTTCCAAGAAAAGATACTTAAAATTCACTTTTTCTAGGAACAGCAAAAATAGATTTTACTCCTGTCAAGGGAAAATCTATTTATTACAAGCCTCTTGTTCACCCATCTCTTCCCAACTTTACTTGTTCTATTCTCTCAGAAGTCAGTTGGGAGAGAATGAATTTAGCTATGATGAGTCTTCCTTTACGTTGGACCTATAAAGCACTACCAAATAAATACTTATTCAATCATCCTTTGAGAAAAATGTAGAAGAAAATTAGCTTGAGCTGGAGGAAAAAATATCCTTTTGCCTATACTCCACCCCTACCAGAGAAAAATTGCTTTTAAGTATTTAGGTTTCGGAACAATTGAGAACAAGATTCTATGCTCAAAAATGGCTTTTTAGCTACCTGTGTGATTTTCAAGCAAGACAGAAACATAAAAGAAATAGAATTTCACAATTTTAATAGATATTCACTGACTTTCTTTCTGAACAAGCCATATTAAATTCTGCCTGAAAACAGCCTGAAGAAGCAATTTTTTTGCAACCAACCAATCACTGATTGCGGGGACCTCTTTCAATTTATTCCTTGGGTCAGAGCATCAGTCTAGCTAGTATGGAGACTCATCTCTACCGTATCGATGCCGTTATATCATAGTGGAAAAATAGAACACTCTATACTGCATTAATTCCTAATTCGGTGCTTTATAGGAGATATTCTTAAATGGATCCAGTTACACCCTGTTAAATATTTTCAAAGAATGCAGATTTACTGGCTAGAAACACTGGTGAGATGAATAGCAATCTATACATGGCACCACCACAACCACTTCCACCTGTTCTTCTTTTTCTTCCTCTTCCATAAAATATACCTGAGAATGCAGCACCATAAACATACTAAAATAAATCACTTGGTACAATAAATAGTAAAAGTAAAATACTTTAAAATTGTTTTAATATTTTGAAATATTCTCACCTACCTTTTTGGTTTCCTTTTCTTTTTTTTTTTTTCTTCTCAGAAAAACTTAAAACACATTTTAACTTTTCCAGATTACAGTACCATTAAACTGTGTTGGAGGTTCCCCTTTTCACTCTGGGTTTGGAAACATTAGGTTATCAAGAAAAGAATGTATGTCGGCTCTCCCCAGGTACCAAGTTGGACAGTTGCTGTCACTGCCATTGCACTTTGACATCTACTGTTTTATTTTTATCGTCAAGGTACATCCTCAGTCTTTCAAACCCAGATTTTGGCTTGTGATTATCTTTCAAAAAAGTCTTAGGGCAATTTTTTTGAAACCATGGAGAAATCAAAACTTGGTGCCATCTTTGAAGATGAGCTCTGTTGTGAAACCAATGCAGCCCAGACTGCTCAAAATATCAATGGAGTTTTGAAAAGCATGTCACCCCGTATTCCAATGGTTAGAGAAGTTCCGTTCTGTTGATTGTAATCTTGAAAGTGAGTCAGAGGGGTGGCCTGAGACAAAGGTGGATAATGATGATCTGAAGGCTGTTGTGAAAACAAATCCCTCTCAACTTCAGCATGAATGAGTAACAAGGTTTGACATACTGCTCCAACAATCTTAGAATATTTAAAATAATTGGCAAGGTAAAGAAGTTAGATGGATGGGTTCTGCCTGAGTTTAGCAAGTGTCAGTAGAGACATCATCTCAAAGCTTGCCTTTTTTTGCTGTCAGGACAATGGTCATTTATACACGGTATAGTTAAGTATGATGAAAACGAAATGGATTCATTTTTTGCAGTTGCAAGCCTTGGGCACAATGGTTGGTTAAAGATAAAGTTCCAAACACAGTTCAAAAATGCCAATGGTGTGTGTTTGGTGGGCAGCCCCTGTATAATCCACCTCACGTAACCTGGCCCATAGATTACAGTAGGTATCTGTAATAACCAATTGAATGAAATGATGAGGATGTTTTCAATTAAGCAGCTGAGATTGGTCAAGAGATCAGACGATCCTCTTGCAAGACAACTCTTAACCACATGTTGCACACACAACGCTGCTCAAACTACCGAAGCTGCAATTGGAAACTCTCTGTCATCCACTGTATTCACCAGACCTTGCATCAACTGACCACCACTTCTCCAGGCTTTAGACCACTTCTTGCAAGGAAAAATATTCAATTCTGAACCAACTTTGAAAAAGACCTTTGGTGATGTTATTGCCACACACTCTCCGGCCTTCCTCACTGTTGGCATAAGCAAGCTACCCTTGAGATGGCAAAACTGTCAATGGTGTAGGCTCATACTTTGATTAGTTGCACTGCTTCTTGTTTGAAATATGCAAACTACAGTTTTCATTTGACATTGGACATTTCATATTTAAGAAAAATAATAGTTATCAGTATTGTTTGTCTTAAATATGTGTCAAAAATTGGTGTCATTTTTGAAGATGAGTTCTGTCATGAAACGAGGGCAGCCCAGACAGCTCGAAATATCAATGGAGTTTTGAGAAGGATGTGGCTAGTGAACACATGGTATGCCAATGGTTGGAGAAGTTCTGTGCTGGTGATTTTAACCTTGAAAGTGAGTCACAGGGTGATCTGTGACAAAGGTGGATAATGATGAGCTATAGTGAAAACAAATCCATCTCAAACTATGCATGAATTAGCAGCAAAGTTTGACATACAATTACAACAATATTAGGCCATTTGAAACAAATAGGCAAAGTAATGAAGCTAGATAGATAGGTTCTGCCTGAGTTAAGCCGAGTGTCAGAGAGACACCATTTTGAAACTTGCCCTTTTTTGGCTGTCATGACAAAGGTAAATATCAAACTATCCTAATAGTTTCATGACAGAACTGATATTTGAAAATGACACCAATTTTTGACAAATGTTTAAGGATAAACAATAATATGTGAAATTACTTCTCAGGTAAGGTAAATATTCTTTTATTCCCCAGTGAAATTAATGACTAGAACAAAACTACAGGATATGGTCCCCTCAAATTCCCCTAAGGTAGTAAAATGATCAATTGGGTTAAGTGTTATAGAAACACCTAAAAATTATTTACATCAATTAAAATTGTTAAATATTTATTGAGTGACAATTTATTTCTTTTAGTTTTCCATTTATGATTATGTTAAAATAAATGAAGTTGTAAATATGCCAAGAAGTTGCTAACACATGATAATTTGGGGCAAATGGCAATTTCTGTCTTCATTTTTTTTTTTTTTTTTTTTGAGACACAGTATCACTTTGTCACTGTTTGGTAGAGTGCCCTAGCATCATAGCTCATAGCAACCTCAAACTCTTGAGCTCAAGCAATCCTTCTGCCTCAGCCTCTCGCGTACGTGGGACTCCAGGAACCCACCACAATGCCTAACTAGTTTTAGAAACAGGGTCTTGCTCTTGCTCAGGTCGGTCTCAAATGTCTGAGCTCAAACAATTCACCTACCTTGGGTTCCCAAAGTGCTAGAATCAGAGGCATGAGACATCATGCCTGGGTCTGTCTTAATATTTTTAATATCATTTTGTATCACAAAATTTGTGCAAAGAATTTATGACCACACAAGATTTTTTGACAAAAATCACTGGTGTTTAATTTTAACTTCTTTCCCTTTGACAATTTTGTGGTACTTTAGACTTGCTATTCTTTTCATATAACCTTGATGTCTAGTCATCCTCACCAGAACGTCAGACAAAGCGATGGATTTATACTTTTATTTCAGATCCACCCATCACCTAAAAGCAAATCTATTTGATTCTTTGTCTCACATCCAGAAGATTCTTTGCTCCATTTAAGAAACCGCAAAATAATCCCACATAACTATCAAGTGCCATATTAAACAAAGGACTCAACTGGAATTACTGAATTGCATAAAGTAATTGAACTACAATGCATCAATATTTAATAGGAGCTCATAGTACTAACACTGCTGGTGTTTCGAGAGAATTTTAAGTTAGTAATAATTTTAATATTGTACAAGTTATGGCTCTAAGATGGTAAAGTGGGCCATTAACCACAGATTGGCAAAGGAAGTAGTTATAGTCCTGCATACTTCTCAAAGCAGACAATATATAACCTGCCTGCTTTCTATGACCCGATTTTTCAATATATAGACATGGAATTAAGAATATGCAGTATTCAATAGGGACCAGGATGTGGGTGGGATTTTATAATAAGAAGTTATTCTATCTAACAAGAAAAAAAAGTACTTAGAATTATGTACATTGATATATAAGAATATTGCAGAATATTCAGTTCTTATCAGTTCTATAATAAACAATTTTACATCTGCTGAATGTAGCTAAAACTGTCATTATCAACATAGGATATCAAATAGCCAGGGGCATTTTAAATAATGTTGCCAGTTTGTTAGTCTATTTCAGTGATTTTAATTGAAGAAATTATCAATTTAGTAGGATCTGATATGTGGTCAGGGATTTTTCATTAAACTTCAAAAAAGAAAAAAGAGAAACAAAATGAAATAAACAATAAAACAACAAATAAATACATCTCACATATTTTATTAATGTAGCTGGACCAAAAAAGGTTTTATTGGTCAGCAAGTTTATTTAAAAAATAAATAAGCAATTAACCAGCCCTTTACCAAAGAACTGGGACTGGTGATTGCTGATGAATGGATTAACAAATTGTAGTATATGTATACCATGGAATGCTATGCAGCCTTAAAAAAGATGGAGACTTTACCTCTTTTACATTTACATGGATGGGGCTGGAACATATCCTA
>CAUYQV010092055.1:0-19109 GCA_963574575.1 Galagoides demidoff
CCCAGCTACTTGGGAGGCGGAGGCAGGAGACTCGCTTGAGCCCAGGAGTTGGAGGTTGCTATGAGCTGTGATGCCATGGCACTCTACCCAGGGGGATAGCTTGAGGCTCTGTCTCAAAAAAAAAAAAAGAAAGAAAGAAAAACATGATTTTTCCTTATTATTTCAATCTCTTTGTTAAATTTCTCTAATAAATTTCTGAACTGCTTTCTTATGTTACCTTAGAGGTCACTGAGTTTCCTTAGAACCCCGCTTTGAATCTGTGGTCAGAGAGCTCACATGCTGCCGTCTCACAGGGCCACAGTTCTTTGATTTGTCCCTTTGGGGAGGTCTTGCTACCCTTTTTGCCTTTGCTTTGTGGATGCATGTCTGTGCCTTTGCATTGATGGGTTACTTGATTGTTCTGCTCTTCTCTGTCTGGGCCGATTGGGTTTTTATTGGACATGTTTGCTTACGGCAGTGGTTCTCAACCTTCCTAATGCTTCGGTCCTTTAATACAGCTCCTATGGGTTGTGACCCATAGGTTGAGAACCTCTGGCTTAGAGGTTCTTTGTAATTTACCTGTTGATTTTTTCCTCTTGCTACGTTTCTACCTCCTTTTGGCACTAGGTGGCAACTCAACCCCAGCTTCCCCTCAGCTTTGGCATCTGGTCAGAGCACTGCAGGGCAGGATGGAGGAGGCCCGAGGGGATGTGCAGGCCATGTGGGAAGGCTGGCTGGGGACACACCCCCACACATGCTGCAGCATCCACTCTGCTTTGGGGTCCCTTTTGGCCTAGTTCCAGAGTGTAGTTTCCAGGGCTGGGGCTGGGATTCCCTCCTGTCACCTGTCTCTGGTGTCCCCGGGGGTACTTCTCCCTACAGGAGCTCCCGATGTGTCCTGTGAGTTGAGGTGGAGCAGGTCTCCTGCCAGGGAACCATGGTGCTGGGAAAGCTGGCTGTCCACCTCCATCTCCCTTTCTCCAGGAGAGGAACTGTGAGTGGGGGGACGTTACCTGTGGTGATGGGGCAGGGGTATTGCAGATGTGGAAGTTGGTTCTCTTACTGTGCTGGGAGCTTGTGCACATCTCTGTGGCCCTGGGACTGTCTGTTCTCAAGTTTGAGTTCCAAGATGTTGCTAATGGCCATCTCAACACTGTGTGCTTATTTCTGGTTTCAGTTGAGGGGTGAAGCCAACTTGCTCCCACCCCCACACTGGAACTGGAGTCCCCAGTAATGTTGTTATTTTCTCATTGCCCTTTAGTACAGCCAGGAGGCAACAGGTAATTTTAGGTAAATCTGGCAAATATCATCTTACATAAGCTTAAAGTAAGCTTTCAGGTAGAATTTTGATATTGTGCTTAGCAAGTGAATAATGCCCAGTCAGTATATGTTTAAGACTCGTTTACATAGCCCAGAGTTATTTGTTATATTTTGATGTTGACCTTAAATTTTATTCTGTCTTTTCCCCTTTGAAGGAACACAAAGAGATGTTAAGAGTGTCCTCCCTGGCTGAGAGTGAGGATGACGTCTGCATTGTAGCACTGTGTGGTGTGGGACCCAGGAGATGGTCCTGGAGTGGCATGGCCACTGCAGCCCACTCATCCTCTCAGGACTCAGGCATCTCATCTGTAAAGTGAAAGGCCCAAGAGAAATGTACATGCTGTTCCCTCCATCTCAGGAAAAACCTGATTATTTCAGATAATAGCAGGGTATGACCTGTTGACTTGCTGTGGGAGATGCTGGATGGGGCCCAGGGTCTGGCCTGGCTACCAGGGGTGGCCTTTCTGCAGCCAGGGGGGCCTGGTGGGGCTCCTGGTGGGGCGGGCAGTGCCATATTTCAGGAGTGAGTAGAAAGGCAGGTGGAGCCATTCTGCTGTGGTTCAGAAGGGTCAGTGGCTTCATTTGAAAACCTATTACTGCATTCACCTGAAACATTTAGATCCAAGCGATTGAAGCCATTTTGATAATATTAATAGAGAGTTTTCTTTCCAGGGAAGGGCTAAGAGCCTTGAGGCTCAGGTGCAATTTGTGTTTGCCAATCAATCTGGTACTCAGGATCACTAGTCCTAGCCTGGCCCAATCTTGCTTGTCTGAAAAGTGCTGGGCCTAGAACCTTCTGCTCCCAGCTGCTCAGTGCTTCAGTGACCAGACTGTACCTCTAGGGACCAGCTGTCAAGGTGAAGTTTAAATGTGGCCACGCCTTGGCTGCCGGTTGCCCAGCCTGGCCCACTTCTGGGCCTCACTATTGTTGCATGAGGCAACAGCCACCGTAATGTGTTTCTGAAAAAGGTTGGTGGAGTCACCTCTCGGTCAGCACCAGTGCCCTGTACACAGGCCAGGGAGCCAGCCTGGCCAGGGAGCAGTGCATACTTTCTAATTCAGCACTTCCTGCTAAAGGAAATCATTTACGTCAAGCAGAAAGAAGGCCTCTTCCACAGTCTCTGATGGGACTGGCCTGGGTGTGCGTGTGTGTGGACCGGGTGTTGGTGTAAGATTTTGCTAAGTCACCCACCCTTGCCCTAGAGAGGATGGGCAATGATAAAGTGGTTCCTTCTGCCATTTCACTTGTAGATAACCATTTTTCATGTAGTAGGAAACTCAGGGCTAAAATGCCTGCCATGTTTGACATTCCATACGAGGCCACTTGCTTCTCCACTGGTCGGCTCCGATGGCCTCCTGTGTTCAACCAGGGGAAGTGAATGTGGTCCTGAATTCCTACACCCAGCTGGAAGTACAGGGGTTGAACTTCTGGGTCCAACTCAGGGCAGGTGCACAGGCCCTGCAGACCAGAGAGGGCGTCAGCAAGACAGGCACCATGAGGAGGGGTGGGCATCTGAGCCTGAGTGTGTCCCATCCCACCTGTCCCTCTGAAGGGTGGAATCCCTGTTCTTTGATGGGGTAGACATGGACCCTGGAGCTGGCTCCTGGGCAGCCTGCATCCCTGCAGAGACCCTGGACAGTGCTATACTGGCCCCTGAGGGCACATGGCAGATCCTGACAAGCTGGGGTATGGAGACATGCTCTTTGGTAAACTTTGTATTAATTAGTTTGTATTCTGAGAGTAGTTTTCCCTTTGGAAACATCTGTTTTTACCTGCTGTTGGCATTTTGTTGATGGACTGCCTAAAGTTCAACTACCTGGGCTTTCTGAGGCTCAATTTCCTCACCTGAACTGTGGGGCTGGATGAGGTGTGGGTGTGGTGCTAGGGGGCCTGTGTTGAGTGGCTGGTATGTGAGATGGGGTCCTGTTTCCTGGGCATGGCAGGTCCCACTATGGACACCTTGCTCCTGCTCGGCACAGGCCACAGGCGCCCTGGTCTCTGAAGTGCTAGGGCAGGTGTGGTTTGAGCTCCCAGCCACTTTCTGGTGCCTGTTTCCCCAGCCTGGGGAATGCAAATCACATGCCTAGGTTCTATACAGGTCCTGGGGGTGGGTGGCAGCCCAGGCAGCAGAGCCAGGCCTCTGCCTCCCTCATATTAACCTGAGCTCACTGCCTCTCAGGGGCGTGTTTGCTGGGGAAGGGCACCAGGCCTCTCCCTCTCCTCATGTGAATCAAGCTTGCTGCCTCTCAGGGGTGTGTTTTTTGGGGAAGGGCGCCAGCAGGGCTGCTTGCTGGGGAAGGAGCTACCCCTTCTGGGGAGGTTGAGTCTCTTTTATCACATGGCCGACTCGGAAGGCCTCACTCCTCAACACCACCTTAGTCTGCTCATGAGTGGTAGTCAGATGAACAGGCCGAAGTTTTCCTTTCACAGGGCCTCCCAGGTCCTTCCTGCAGAGCTGACAACTCTTGGGCACCCTTCTCTGTGAGGACTTTCAGAGGAGACAGAATGCTCAGGTGCACTTTCTCCTGCAGCCTCATCTGAGAGGGGTTGAGCCTCAGAGCTCAGAGGCCCCAGGTGTTAGCCACGCCCACCGCCGTCGTGGGGGACCTGTAGAAACCACCCAGTGGGACACAGTGACACAGAATATCCCAAGAACTCTGGCAGAGAGTGGTTATAATTGTTGTCCTTGGTTTGGCTCAAGGATGTAAAAGGGGCTGGCTATAGGGCAGGAGACACCCTGGCATTGCTACAACCAGCATGTGATATGGTGGCCAGGTTGGGTCTGTGGCTATCAGTATGACCTCACAATTGAACACGAAGAGCTTCTCAGTGAAGGGAAGGAGCCTGGGCATTGGGGGGCCCTGCCATCGTCATGAGCACAGAGAACAAAGCTGGAAGCATCTTATGACCTAATTTCAAACCATTCTGTAAAACTGTTGTCACCAAACAGCATGGTGCTGGGGAAAAAAGGCACATTAACTAGTGGAACAGAATAGAGAGCCTAGGAATGAGCTCTCACACACACAGGAAGTTGATTTTCAACACAGGTGTGAAGGACACAGTGGGGAAGGACACACAGTGGAGAAGGACACACAGTGTGAAGGACATGCAATGGGGAAGGACACGCAGTGGGGAAGGACACGCACTGTGAAGGACACGCAGTGGGGAGGGACACGCAGTGGGGAAGGACACGCACTGTGAAGGACACGCAGTGGGGAAGGACACGCAGCGTGAAGGACACGCAGTGGGGAAGGACACGCACTGTGAAGGACACGCAGTGGGGAAGGACATGCAGTAGGGAAGGACATGCAGTGTGAAGGACATGCAGTGGGGAAGAACACACAGTGGGGAAGGACACGCAGTGTGAAGGACACGCAGTGGGGAAGGACACGCAGCGTGAAGGACACGCAGTGGGGAAGGACACGCAGTAGGGGAGGACATGCAGTGTGAAGGACATGCAGTGGGGAAGGACACGCAGTAGGGAAGGACACGTAGTGTGAAGGACACAGTGGGGAAGGACACGCAGTGTGAAGGACATGCAGTGGGGAAGGACACACAGTGGGGAAGGACATGCAGTGTGAAGGACACACAGTGGGGAAGGACACGTAGTGTGAAGGACACACAGTGGGGAAGGACACACAGTGGAGAAGGACACACAGTGTGAAGGACACGCAATGGGGAAGGACACGCAGTGGGGAAGGACACGCACTGGGGAAGGACATGAAGCGTGAATGACATGCAGTGGGGAAGGACACGCACTGGGGAAGGGCACACAGTGGGGAAGGACACACAGTGGGGAAGGACACACACTGTGAAGGACACACAGTGGGGAAGGACATGCAGTGGGGATGGACACGCAGTGGGGAGGGACACACAGTGTGAAGAATACACAGTGGGGAGGGACACGCAGTGTGAAGGACACGCAGTGGGGAAGGACACACAGTGGGGAAGGACACACGATGTGAAGGACACGCAGTGGGGAAGGACACACAGTGGGGAAGGACACGCAGTGTGAAGGACACACAGTGGGGAAGGACACGCACTGGGGAAGGGCACGCAGTGGGGATGGACACACAGTGGGGATGGACACACAGTGGGGATGGACACGCAGTGGGGATGGACACGCAGTGGGGATGGACACACAGTGGGGATGGACAGCCTCTCCAGTGAAGAGTGGTGGGAAACTGGACCCTCATCTCACATCACAGACAAAGGTCAACTCTGATGGAATTAAAGACTTAAATCTAAGATCCCAAACTGTAAAACTACTAGAAGAAAAGAGAAAAACTATGATATTGTTCTGGGCAATGAATTTTTGGATTTGACCCTAAAAGCATAAGCAACAGAAACAAAAATAGATACATGAGATTTACGTGGAACGAAAAAGCTTCTGGACACCAAAGAAAACAATTAGCAATGTTCATAGGTGCCTACAGATTGGGGGAAAACGTTTGCAAGCCACACATCCAATAGGCATTAATATCCAAATTATATAATGAGCTCAGACAACTCAGTAGCAAGATCAAAGGCTCAGGGCAGCTCCCAGTGGCTCAAAAGAGTAGGGCGCTGGCCCCATATGCCAGAGGTGGTGGGTTCAAAGCCAGCTCTGGTCAAAAACTGCAACAAAACAAAACAAAACAAAAACAAAATAAAAGGCCCAGTTAAAAATGGGTAAGTGACCTGAATAGACACTTCTCCAAAGAAGACACGAGATGGCCGGTAGGTGTGTGGGGAGATTCTCAGCATCGCTAATCACAGGAGGGCAAATTCAAACCTGCAGTGAGACATCATCTCACACCTGTCAGAATGGCCGTTATTGAAAAGACAAGTGTTAGCTTGTGGAAAAGAGGGAACCTTTAAACAGTGCTGGTGGGAATGAAAATTAGTTCAGAAAAACATATGGAAAACAGTATGGCAGTTCCGACAATGCCTAAAGATAGGACTCCATGTGAGCCAGAAGTTTCCCCAGAAGGAAGGAGGTGCCGTCCTCACTGCCCTGGTCACAGCAACAGTGTCCACAGTAGCTGAGACAGGAGGTCAACCTGTGTCTGTCAGCAGACAAGCAGGCACAGAAAACATGACATACACACATGGGTCACTCTTCAGCCTTAAAAAGGAAGAGCATTCTACCGTTTCCAAAAACATGGCTGGAATTGGAGAATATTAGGCTCAGTGAAGATGCCAGGCACAGAGAACATATGCTGTATGTCCTTCCTTAGGTGCCGTCACCGGCGCAGAGAGCACGAGGCCCCAGGACGGGGACACGGGGACAGTCTTGGGCGGGGCAGTTGTCTGAGTTCCCTGCCCTGCGTGGAGAAAATGACCACAAACTGTACATCTCAGAACAGCTGAGAGTAAAGTTCAGATGTGAGGTGATGTACATATTAACTAGCTTGATTCGGTGATTCTACATTGCGTTAGTAAGTCATAGCATCACCTTGTTTCCCTTGTATTTATACAATCATAAACTCTTATTTTACAATAAAAATTTGCATGACTGAGTCATTTTGCTTTCCTACTTCCCTGTCTGGGATGGAGGTATCATCGGAGCTCTGGTGACTGTGGTTCCTCCCTGCCCATCAGGAGGGACAGGAGGACTGCCCCTCAGGCATCTCCCAAAGCCAGCAGGCTTGTGTGTGTTCCTCCTTTCCAGAGGAAGCCGTCCTGAGCCTCCTGTTCCTGTGCTTCATCAAACCTTCTGTGGCCTCTTAGTAAGAAGGAGCCTCTTTTCAGTCACCAGTTGCCCATCAGGCAGGGTGTTGACATCCCCTCCAGGCAGCCTGGTCTGAGATTCGAAGGCTGTTTCTGCCAGGACTGAGTTTGGGTGAGCGCCTTGCGTAGGGCTGCTATGCATTTCCCTCCAAAGTGTGTCTCACCTGGGCCAGCCTGTGTTGCATCTCACTCGTTCTGGTTTTCCATGCTTGTCTGCAGCTCCAAACTCCTGAGTATTGACTCAGCCCAGGCTCCCGAGTTCCTGGTGCCGAATCCCAGGTGGCACAATCAGCATTCCAACCCCAGAGCAGTTGTGCCAGATTGGCCTAAAGATGAGTGATGTGTGGTCGTCCTCCCTGGGAGGGGACTAGTGGAGGGTGACCCATGGGTCATGTGGCGCCGGCTTACTGTGTACCCCATGTAAGTGGCAGCTCTGAGGAGGGTGAGGACCTTCTCAGCTGCTCCTGCCAGAGGATGTCCCATTGCTTCAATGTGACCACGGAGACTGCGGCTCCTGAGTCGGGGGCGGGGTCCCGTTTCTGAGAGAAGGTGATGTGAAGGGTGAGGGGGCTCAGATGGGTGTGGTGCAAAGTGGGAAGATGTTGGGTGTGACTACAGGGTGCCATGTGGTGGTTTGAGTGTGGTGAGTCCTGACCATCTCTGTGGCTTGATCTCTGAGGGGTGAAACTGGATGAAAGTATTCACATGGCTCAGTCCACTAAGGCTGCACCCGTAGGAGCCCAGGTCACAGCCACGCCCGGCCCAGAGCTGCTCTGCATCCTCCCTGACAGCAGCTTGGAGCTGCTGAGGTAACCACTAGGGGTCACTGCTGATCCGTCCTCCTGTCCTGGGGCGACCCTGGCCCTGTGTGGTTTGGAGTTCAGGGAGGAAAGAGGGAGGGGCCAGCTTTGCCCCTGCAGCCTCCAGGAGGCAGCCACCCTCCTCCAAGGGCTAAGGGCTGCTGGCTGTGCATGGACAGCCCAGGGGCTGGACTGGGAGGGACCAGGCTGTTCCTGGGCTGTGAAGCCCAGAGCCGGCAGCATCAAAGACCCAGGCATGCCTCAGGGCGTCCCATGTGTTCTAGGGCTGTGTTTGGTTGGGGCAGGCTCTGCTGTTGCCTCAGACTGGAGGAACCATGTGGCACTTGTGTGTAGCATCCCGCAAGTCTGCATGTGTGTCATAGGCCAGTTTCTGCGGTTATGGATAGAAACTCTCTGGTGCCTGCACAGCATCAGGAGTGCTGCAATTCCCCGTGCCTAGGCCTGCGTGCTGGGCATCAGACAGCTCTCAGCGGCCTGATCACAGTGGTGGAGTTTGGCTCCTCCTCGCCTGCAAAGACTATCACCTCCTCTTCCCTCCCGCTCACACGTGGAGAACTCTGCCTTTGGGCTCCAGGCAGCTGAGCTGTCTGTGAGCATGTTCACCTACGTGAGGCATTTACACTGGTGATCTGAACAGGACAAGCCATCACCCCACCTTGAGACACTAAATTAGGCAATCATGTTGTATTTGTTTCCCTAAGGAGGTAGTGGGGGAAATACACATATAATAAGAAAATTGGGGAGAGCAGACGGCTTGCTCACTGCAGTCTGCTGTGGGAGCCTTGTGGTATTAAACATGTCCAGGGGCATCTCTGTTTTCTTTGAGGCAAATGGAAAACAAGAGTTAATACCACACATGTCCCTTTAATTCACACAGGGACAAGGCCTGTGTCAGAGCTGGGGAGAGGGTGGTCAGAGGGTGGCAGAGGTGAGGGCCCGTCTTGCTAGCAGGGAGCTCCTGTATGAGAGTGTGTGCAAGCGTGGCCTGTGCACGTGTGTGTGTATGTGGGAATCTGTGCGTGAAGCATGCTCACCCTTGTGGATGTTTGCATGTGCTCATGTGAGTGTGCATGCACACATGTGTGTGAACAGGGAGCGTGCATGAAAACGTGTGATTCAGGCTCAGAGCAACCTGTGCAGCCCCAGAGACAGGGCAGAACTGACTTGGGCAGAAACAGAGGACCCGGAGGGGGCCGTGAGATGGATGGCCCATGACCGTTGAGGGGATAGTGGCGTTCCTGAGAGAAAGTGACTCCTGCCCATGGAGCAGTGCCTCTCAGGGCACTGGTTACAGCAAACAAGTAAGGTGATCAAGCTATTTTTTATAGTCTTCCAAAAATCCAGCAAAAAAGTTCAGTATTTTCTCTTTTAAATGGAAATACCTGTGCACGCAGTTCTAGATTGTGGTCAATAAAACGTCTCAAGGATTTTGTTCCTCATGACTTTGGTGTCGTTACTCTGAGTGCATTAATGGCGAGGTGGCCACCTGCTCTTCCTCACCACAGTGTCCTTGCTCCCCGGAGCAGGGTCCAGTCTTCCGCTCTGCACAGTAAGGGGGGGCCATTCCAGGATCCTGGGGACATGGGAGCCTCCCTCGTTCAACAGAGCTCACTGAGGTTCAGAGCCCGTCCAATTGGCAGACGGTCCCGGCCTGTGGGTGCTGTCATCACTGTGCTCTGATCTGGGAGGCCACCCCTTGTGGGGCTGCATGGCTGTCGGAGGATGGCTGCCATCACCCAACCGGGTGGCGAGAAGTGCTCCCTACAGCCTTGGAAAACACACTCTGCAGGCCGTCTCCCAGCACGTCCCCTTTACCTGAGAGCCTTCCCACGCCCTGTGGCTGGCAGAGGGAGGGCAAGCTGCGTGTGTGAGTGCATGTGTGTGTGTGTGTCCTTCCAGTGGCCCCCATCTGACCAGGTCTCTGGTCTCCACGGCCACTGTCCTTGCAGCTGCTCTTAGCCGGTGGCCATCTCCACGCTTGCCAGGGAGATGTGATGCAAAGTGAACATTCATTTAGGACCTGCTGCCAGGAGTGCCAGGCCCATGCTAGGTGAGGCCCCTTCATGTCTGAGGCCCTGCCTGGGCTGATGGGCCAGACCCTCCTGTCCACAGAATATTCTCACTGTCCTCACGTGAGTCGCTCTACATTCCCTGGGATTGATGCTTGGCCCAGGTGCACTTTCCCAGAAGCCCCTGACTGTTGGAGTTAGTGCCCCTCACTGAGGCTGTGCCTGCCCCGTTTGCAACCTATGGGCCCTCACAGCGACTGTCAGTGGCTGAGCATCTGCCGTGCACGTGGGTGTGTCTGTGTGTCTGGCCGCCCCCTGAGGGTGACACGGGCAGAGCCTTTCCTGGGAGGAGGGTTTGAGGCAGAGGCCCCAGAGCAGGGACTAGATACTCGGAAGACTGAGGCAAGAGAATTGCTTGAGCCCAAGAGTTTGAGGTTGCTATGAGGTGTGACACCACAGCACTGTACCGGGGCAAGGGCTTGGGGTTGGGGGGGACCAGCTTGTTGGTGGGAAGGGGCTTCCCAACTGTGCAGGCAGTGTTGGGGTCGGAGAGGACGAGAGGACACACAGTGCTGCAGAGAAACAGGGGACAAGCGAATAAAGCTGCTGGTTGTGCACGAGTCAGGGCTCAGGTCTCTGTGCGGTGGCCTTGGCGAGTCTGTCAGGTGAGTCGGTGACGTCATGCAGCTGTGAGTCCAGCAGTACCGCAGGGGCTAGGCTGTGTGTGTGGACACACGTGTGTCTGAACACGGCACTTACACATGTACTCACATGCATTTGGTAGTGATATATTGGTCTGTGATTTTCCTGGGTAAACCTATTCTTACCTCCCACAATTTTCAGGCAACATGATTTTGTGGGATGCTCTTAGGTTGAGCCCTGTTTCCAGTGGTGAAGTCAGGTTCAAGGACATTCACATCCTATCTGTTCTTGAAGAGGAGAGGAGCCTGGGCTCTGAGTGTCTCATAGTCAGGTTCACAGACTCCCAGTGACAGCCTCCATGGCTGCTGTGACCCACACCTTGTGTTCTGGGGCCACACAGATGCACAGAACTGAGGGCCTGAGATGCGCCCAGGCTTGGTTGGAGGGAGTATGTTTGAGGGGGTGCAGGACCATAGGTGGTGGGGGAAGCAAATAAGAGGTTAGAGGGGGTAGATCGTTCACAAGGAGGCTCCAGGCATGGTCAGGAAGGGATGGGGTGTCTTGTCATGAGCACTTGGGGACACTGAGGCAGGACTGAGAAGGCACCATGCAGGGCTGGGGGCTGAGGGAGGAGCTCTGGTCAGCGCCGGGGTGAGTTAACCGTCAGTCTGTGAAGGGAGGCACATGTGTCCCTTCTTGACTGGTTTTAGGGCTGTCTTTAGCCTGGGTTTGTTAGACTTTGCCCCAGCAGCTTTGTGGCTTGGCCTCTCTTCATGACACAGCCCTGCAGTCTCATTTAGACTCAGTGCTTTCCTGATGTAAATTTCCTTTTCCAGTCCTTTTAACAGTCCTTATTATTTTCTTAGAAACTTTTTTTGGGTTCTGTCTACCAGCCAGCTGACCCAGAGAAACAGTGCAATGGTTTCAGAATTCTGACCTCTAAAAAAATAAATTATAACAAATATATTTAGGAATTTCTTTAATTTTTGATTTCACTACTAGGCACATATCCATATTTGGGGAAATTCAGCAGCTATGCCCCCTTAAAAATAGGAAGTATAGAGTGGCTGGGCACAGTGGCTCCTGCCTATAATCCCAGCACTCTGGGAGGTCGAGGTAGGTGGATTGCCTGAGCTCAGGAGTTCCAGGCCAGCCTGAGCCAGAGTAAGACCCTGTCTCTAAAAAAAGAAAAATAGCTGAGTGTTGTGGCAGGCACCTATAGTCCCAGGTACTTGGAAGGCTGAGGCAAGAGAATTGCTTGAGCCCAAGACTTTGAGGTTGCTATGAGCTGTGACACCACAGCACTCTACCAAAAATGACAAAGTAGGACTCTGTCTCAAAAAAATATATCTATTAGAAAGTGTGGCACTGAATATGTGTGTGGTCTGTGGGGGTCTCCTGACTCTGCTTCTCCTTGTGATCACCTCCAGCAAGTCTAACTGCCGATTATTCATTAGAGTAAAGGACACTTATATCATGATATCCTTTAAGTAAGGTGATAAAGGTGAATTTCATTGTTGAAAATACATCAGGTGAAACAAGGAGGTGCCACCACACCCATGAAAGTGGCTGGACACAGAGCACTGACAGCCCAGGGCCTGACACGGAGCCCTCACTCCAGCCAGAGGGGCTGAACCTGGGGTGCAGGCTGTGAACATGGTTTGGTGATTTCTTGAGAGTGAGTATGCTCTTACCATATGATCCAGTACCTGCACTTGCTGGTTTTGACCCCAAAGAGCTGAAAACTTTTGTCTGTGTAAAACCTGCCTGTGGACATTTATAGCAGCTCATTCACAGTCACCCAAACCTGGAAGCAACTGATATCAGAATGTGCTTTGGTGGAAGAGTGGGTGAGTGAACTGGAGCGGCTAGACACTGGGACGTGGGATGTTAGTGTCAAAAGAGGAGAGTGCTCAGGCTATGGAAGATGTAGAGGGAGTATCATGTACCTTTTCCAATGACAGAAGCCAGTCAGTGAAGCTGTGCACTGTCCACTCCAGCTACAGGCACTCTGGGAAGGGCAGGCCTGTGGTCCAGGGTCAGGGCAGTGGAGGGTGGGGGCACAGGTGCAGCACGGACACTCTGGAAAGGGTGGACCTGTGGACAGTCCAGGGTCAGGGCAGGGGAGGGTGGGGGAACAGGTGCAGCATGGACACTCTGGGAAGGGTGGGCCTGTGGACAGTCCAGGGTCAGGGTGGGGGAACAGGTGCAGCACAGGCACTCTGGGAAGGGTAGGCTTGCAGACAGCCCAGGGTCAGGGCAGGGGAGGGCAGGCATGTGGGGACTCACTGTCTTGCGTCTCTGCAAACGTGTAGAACGTGGAGCCCCAGACCAGGAGGGAGCCCTGGTCTGATGGGGACTCTAGGTGTGATGATGTGGCAGTGTGAGTTTACCAACTGTCGCAATTGTAGCCCTCCTTGGGGGATGCTGATGTGGGAGTGTAAGGGCCAGACCAGCGCCGTTTTGTTGTCTATTACATAAGCGCTGTTCCTAGCCCCTCCACCTCCCTCCACCCCAACCACCAGGGAAACCCGCAGGGCCACTCCCTGCTGCCTCCCCCACCCCTGGTTTTACAGCCATTGAGCCCTTGATTTAGTCACCTTAGGCAGACAGCTGCCATAATAGGCAATAAGTATCAGTTTCCTTGAAATCATCAACCACCAATCAAAAGTGTACTCGTACCCGACCCTACCCTTCTTGCTTTCTGTTCCCCATAAAAACTTCCCCCACCCCAGGTTCGAGGCTCGTCCTCGGCTTGCATGCCAGGAAAGTCCAGGCCTGGGCTTGAATAAAGCTCACCTCGTGCTTTTTACATCGGAGTGTGTCTCGGACTGTCTGTAGGGCCACTTGGGGGAATTTTGGGCACAACAGGAGTTGTGTGTCAGGGTACATGGGAAATCTCTATATTTGCTTCTCAGTTTTTCTATAGATCTAACCTGCTATAAGAAATAAAGTCTGTATTAGCTGGGTATTGTGGCGGGCACCTGTGGTCCCAGCTACTTGGGAGGCTGAGGTAAGAGAATCGTGTGCGCCCAGGAGTTGGAGGTTGCTGTGAGCCGTAATGCCATTGTACTCAGGGCAATAAAGTGAGACTCTGTCTCTAAAAAAAAAAAAAAAAAAAGAAGAAAGGAAGTCTTTTAAAAATGTCCTGGGGACAGTGTCTGTCTCTACAGGCCTGAGTATAATCTAAGGCAGAGATAATCAATAGTTTATTTCAGCTTTCAAATAGTTAAAATAATTAGCTAAAACTAAATTTAAAAGCACAAAAAGTATTATATATTTTAAATATACATTTCTATAAATATTCAAAGAATATGTAATATTTATAATATTATATACACAAGCCACATTTAAAGTTACACCTTGGAAGAAAAATAATTTACTTGGAAATTTCTAAAATCAGTAGGAATTGTCTTTGGTCCTTTTTCTTTAAGAAAATGGTGTCCCCAGTCTTTAGGAAGGTGAGTTAGCCCCCAGGCCACACCCACTGGGAAGCATCACCTGGAGGCATCACCTGGGGGGCATCACCTGGGAACCCTCACCTGGGGAGCATCCTCCAAGGTACAAAGGAACCCGGCAGTCTCTGGTCTCCAGACACAGCTGGGGGCACATTTGTCCCATTGTCCTGCCCTGGGGGGGGTGTTAACGTGTGGGTGGGATAGTTCTGCTGCCCTGCCTCAGGTCCAGTATCCACTGGTGAGGCTCAGCTGGGAGTCCAGGAGCATGACTTCTGTCCTCTGGGGTCTTGTGGCTGGTCCTGAAGTACAGCCTTGGACTTCTCTCCTGTGGAATGTGGTGGTGGGCCAGCCCTACGTGCCGCCTAGTTGATGCATTTGAGAGTGAAAGTCTTAGGTGTGTTTTCAAGAGTTCCTTACTTTCTCTTTTTCCCCTCCCCCCACGCATAGTGCTCTCCATGTTGGACAAAGCAAAGGACAGGGCTCTGTGCTCCATGTCGGGCCACCCAACACGCGGTTGGGGAGGGGGTTTTGAGGGGATGGGCCTCCTTGAGAGCTGTCCCTTGGGACGCAGAAGCTGTGTGCAGAGCAGCAGAGGGAGGCAGCTGGTGTTGTCTTCCAAGTTCTCAGGCTCCGCAGAGGCCCCTGGAAACCAGGAGCTGTGGGGTGCTTGAGTTATTCTCTGCTGCCTGCATAGCCCACTGCCTGGGCAGTGCTAACATTAGAACTGCAATTACCAAGTCGGGCCCTGGGCTAAGGAGTTTCTGCTAATTAAACTTGTTGCATTTGAATGGCTTCCTTCAGCCACACACGAAACTTGTGAACAATGAGAGAAGTGCAGCTGCCCGGTGTGGAGCCTGCCCAGAATCAGTCCTTTGTGAGTCCAAAGAAGGTGATTTGAATGTTTGAAGCCCCACAGGAAGCTTGTCTCAAAGTGAACAATTCAGGAGTGAAGACTAATTAGGGCCTAAATTAATTAGAAGGTGTGGTTTCAAAAGATGTTGATGAGCAGAGTCTGTCATTTCAGAGGAAAGGAATAGAGCTAAATAAATTAGTCTGCACTAAGGCCTCCTTGTGAGGGCCCCCACCCTCCTGCCTGGCCTCCCAGGCCGCGGAAGACACTTAAGTCCTCATGGCTTCTGCAGATTAATATTTATATTTCCTGGGTGTTCTTTTTTTCATCTGGAAACACAGACCCCAATATTTGTCACTAAGTGATCAGGAGAAAGTTTCACATCAAAAATGCAAAATTGTAGAAAGGCTAGAGGGCGGCTGAGCAGGCCCAGAAAGGTGGAATGAAAGACTTCAACTCCCACGGGATGGGGACCTTTTCTGTCTGCCTTCACAGTTGTGTTTTACATGGGGCCCAGTTGTTTCCAAGTGCCCTGAGTCCTCGTAGCTCTGAGACTTTCTAAAGCTGTGTTTCAAAGCCTCATGGCAGTGCATTCTTACATGTTGCAGGGGGATGTATGATACTTTTTGCTCTCTGAAACCAGAGTGTCATGTCTGTCTCCTCTGCGTTCCTCTTCTCACAGATGGCATGTTTGGAAGGTGCCAGAAGTTTCCAGCAACAGACTTACACAGCTATGAATTGTCCCCTGAGGCTCTGCAGCACCTGAGTGTCACCTGGCAGAAGCTCTCCCAAACAGGTGGGGCGGCTCCCACTCTGGGCCAGGGGTCGGGGTGGGCTGGGCTAGGCTGGCCATTGTGGTGGGGAAGCAGGCTGGGGCCGGGGCAGGGTCCCCACTGTGGTGGGCACAGCCAGGTAGCCCTCTAAGTCGTGTGGCAAAGGCTGGTCTGGTGTGGGTGGCCAGGGTCCTGGCTCACTTTGGCCTCACCAGACCAGGCACCTGTCTGTCCCTAGAGTATTGTCCATCCACCTGTCATGATCAGCAGTTTTTGTTTTATGTTACCTGTGTCCCAGGGGGTGCTAAGAGAGTAATTTTAAATAGTATAATAATTTTTAAATTATAGATAATCAATTATATACATAATTTGTATTATATGTAGTGTAACTGTGTCGTGTATATGACTGCAACATGGAGGGAGAAGCCGCATCACCAGGCCCTTCTGCATCTGGCCAGTCACCAGCCCCACAGAGGGCTGTCTGTGATCCTGTGCAGAGCTGAGGTCCTGAGTGCCTAGAGGGGAACATGGCTGTGAAGAGGGTGAGGGCGGGGTCCAGGTCTGTCCTCATGACCGTGGCCTTGGGGTGAGGGGTTCCTGCAGCACTTTCCCCAAAGACTCGAAGAGACTTTCTTTCACCCTCGTCCCAGGAGCGCTCACTGTTTTTGATACTCAAGAACTTTATTGTGAGATATGAGGTTAACTGTGTAAATATTACAAAGATTTTAACATATTAACACAAAGACAGCGGCACAGCTTATCTTAGATGGTGAGGGGCTGAGTAAGGGACAGAGCAGAGCTGCTTCATGGTCAGTGTGCACAATGCACTCTTGTCAGATACCACGACCTGCCAGTCTGTGTTTCTGCATGTTGATAGTGGCATCCTTCGCGACACGTCCCTCCATCCCTCCGCCCTCTGTGAGGAACCTGGCTGCTCACAGCTCCCTGGTGAAGGCCTTCCTTCCCACCTGTTCTTGGCCACTGGCTGCCCTGAGAGAGTTGGTTTCTTGTGGTTTCTTCTGAGATACAGGGGCACTGAGAGGTGCCACTCTCCTGACTGCTGCCGTGTGGCAGCCACTTGGCCTGCTTTGATGGTCAGGGTCTCACCTGCCAGCCCTGCACTCCCTCCTTTGCCTGTGGACTCACAGCTCAAGGAGCCAGAGTGGCCATTGGCACCCTAACTCCAGGCCAGTGGTGCCACTGTTTCCTGGTGGCAGCATTGGTCCTTCTGGAACTGAGACCTCCATGTGATGGTGCCATGCCCCACCCCCATCCCCATGCAGCCTGTTTCCTGACCATGCGTCCTGACTGTGGGAGGAACAGCCCGTGTGTCAGAAGCTGATCAGAGTCAGAGTGTGCAGCCTTCAGGGGACGTCCCCATGCCCAGCAGGCACTGCTGTCTTCTCTTTGCTTGTGCTGTTGTGAGGCTGACTAGATAATGTTGGGATGGAGGTGGACGGCCCCTGACACAGGACAGAGGGCATGTTGCTGACCTTGCCAGGTAAAAGCAGCTCATCCTGCTGATCCTTACACTGAAACAGGGACAAAAGCATTTGCCAAATTAATTGTAGCTGCAAACTGGGTGCTGGGGTGTGTGTTAACTTGTTCTGGGATGGAAGTTGCAGTTGGAGTCACCGCCTGGATGAGTTTAACAATCCCCCCCTGATTTTCATTCTCCACTGTCCACTTGCCTTCTGTACAGGCCAAGTTGGAAAGCTGAGTGGGGTTGTGGTAGGGTCATGGCCCCGTCTCTAGTCCTTGTGCTGGCACTAATCTCTGCTGTCCAGGATGTGGTGCTGCCTGTGTGACTGTTTTCCTGGGTGGTGGGGGCCTCACACGGCCTTTCCCACCATCGCAGCCTGACTCCACAGTCAGGGACCTAGTGTGGGGACTCTGCTGGCCACTCATTGTGGGGAAATAACCATGGGATGGGCTTCTCCTCTGCACAGGATCATAGACAGCCCTCTGGGTCCCCGGAAATAACCATGGGGACCCATTGAGTTGGCCCTGGGCTCAGACTCCTCTTCTGACTAGTGGCCACAGCGACCTCGGAGTCTGTTGGCATCAACAGTCCCATTCAGAGGCAGGTCTGGCAAAAGGCCTGCTTGTGCCCTTCCTGTCAGTCACCCTGAGGAGGGCTCAGGTCCCTCAGCAGGAGGCTGAGAGATCAGCCAGGCATGTTTCTGGCCTGGGTAGCAGGGTCCTGCCTTGAGGTGACCTCCTTCCTTTTCTCTCAAGGGACTCTGGGTCTGCATGGCCATGTCAGGGACCTGGCTGAGGGTCTGTGCCTCTGTCAGTGATTCAGGTCAGTTGTCTGTGCGGGGACTGCAGCCTTCCAGTGTGTGCAGGACCATAAGGAGTTCCAGAGCACTCAGCTCCGGGACCACCTCGACCAGCCGGCCGTGCCGAGGACTGCAGTGTGCCAGGCTCTCCCAATTGCTGCCTGTGGCCATCATGTCCACATTTTCTCTGGTGCCTAAATGCCACTGCTCAGCCCTGCCTCCACAGGGCCAGTCACCTCCCATACTTAGGGATCCCAGGTTGATGGCAGCAGCTCCCATGGGGACACTGATCCTGACCTGCAGAGCAGCATCACACCTAGAGGTCCTTGTGGCCTTGTCCAGAACCGCCACCCACCCAGCAGAGCCTGAGGGGCTGACCAGAGCCCTCTGCCCTCAGAGATCCCTGCTGGGCCCCTGCACCCTCAATCCTTCTTCATGTGAGTCTTACTCTCCTTTCTGGGAAGGAGAGGAAAGCAGAGTGGAAAGCAACTTTCAGGTGACAAAATAATAACAATTTTTAACTTTGAAATCAGCCCCTGATGAGCACCCTATTGGGTCTGACCTTCCTCCTGGCCACTCCTGGCTTCCTCTGGGCCTCCTTAATCCTGGACCGTGAGTGGAAGCCAGCTGTGAAATGAGAAAGGGCCACCCCCAAGAAAGGCCAGAGCCCATGCTTTGTGCAGCAGGCATGCACGGGAGTGGAGGAGGTACATGTAAACAGAGCTGTCCAAATTCAGAATTTGAAGAATTTTGGTGAAAGATTCTGACCATCTTGCTCAGTGTTATCCTGTAACAGCCTCTGCTGGAAGCCTCAATGCTCAGCTCTCCACATAGCTGCTGCTCGGACTCACCCACCAACAGGCACGTACACATGCACACAGGTATATGGATGCACATGCACACACATGTACACAACCACAAGCATGCACACATGTGCCCACACCACATATGTACACACAGATACACACACCTGCAAATGTACATGCATGCATACATGTGCACCCCATGCAAGGCCATGCACATATACCTGCCTGCAGTGCACATAGACCTGCCTACACATGCACATAGACCTGCCTGCAGTGCACAGAGACCAGCCTACAGTGCACATAGACCTGCCTGCATGTACACATGGACCTGCCTGCAGTGCACATAGACCTGCCTGCAGTGCACAGAGACCAGCCTACAGTGCACATAGACCTGCCTACAGTGCACATAGACCTGCCTACACATGCACATAGACCTGCCTACAGTGCACATAGACC
>CAUYQV010092056.1:0-38693 GCA_963574575.1 Galagoides demidoff
TCCTGCCTCCGCCTCCCAAGTAGCTGGGACCACAGGCGCCCGCCACAACGCCCGGCCATTTTTTGGTTGCAGCCATCATTGTTGTTTGGCGGGCCCGGGCTGGGGATTCGAACCTGCCACCTTAGGTGTACGTGGCTGGCACCCTAGCCGATTGAGCCACAGGCGCCGAGCCAGAAATGTCAATTTTCTAAGTGCCCATGAACTCTCTACTTGACAGCGTGCTCTAGACTTTTGCCTATCTAATGTCTTACCAGAAACTAGTTTACTAGACAACAGTCTGTGGTATCTTTTTTCTTTTTTAATAATTAGTAAATCTGCACTCCCCCTTTTTGAAAACCATATTCCTGTCCTTCAGAGTGTCTTCAAAGTCACTAAGTGAAATTCAGTAACTATACACACCCAGTTAGCACAACTACAGCTTTAATTTAAGCTCTGTGAGCCAAGAACAGCAAAACTCAATGGAGAATGGAAAGAAACTATAATAAAACATAAATCGGTGGGAAGTAACCGTGAACTTGCCAAATTCTTATTTGAAACAGTACCTCAAATCCATAGCACTATTAGGAGTGTTTTCCAAACCACCAGGATAACCTGAATACTATTCCTAAGAAGATAATCTGTGGGCAGAGGGACAGTAAGGAAGGTTTGAGGAGGACTGAATACAGGCCTTGGATATTCAAATTCACAGCTCCACAGTAAAGATTCTAAGTAATCTGCCAGTTAAACAATTCATTCAACTTATTTTCACCCAGTGTTTCTGAAATTTGTTTCATCACTAAGTCCTTTCTTCAATGTTGCAGCACTCATTAACAGTGCACACCTCACAATATGCTGATGTGCATGCAATGTTAGCTGCACTGTTTTGTTTTGTTTTGTTGAGACAGAGTCTCAAGCTGTCACCCTGGGTAAAATGCTGTGGCATCATAGCTCACAGCAACCTCGAACGCCTAGGATTAAGCAATTCTCTTGCCTCAGCTTCCCAAGCATGTGGGACTACAGGCGCCCACCACAACGCTCGGCCATTTTTTGGTTGTAGTTGTCATTGTTGTTGGGCAGGCCCCGGCTGGATTCAAACCCGCCAGCGCTGGTGTATGTGGCTGGCGCCCTAGCTGCTTGAGCTATAGGCACCGAGCAGTAATGTTGTTTAGAATCTAAACTTGTATAGCCCTTAACATAAAGAATCAACTATGTTAGTTTGGCAGATCTATTCACCTCTTCATAGTCTTTATGTCAAAGCTGTTAATCCAAAACCTATTTTCTCAATGCCAACTTCATTACATGCTGTTAATCTGTTTAACATCACAATACTACTTGCTTGAAAGCACTTTGGAAAATTCTAGCCAATTTCCCCAAAAAGATATTTAAGCCATATGTTTCAAAAATCTCAACAGCTACTGGGTGGTGCCTGTGGATCAGTGGGTGGGGCGCTGGACCCATGTACTGAGGGTGGCGGGTTCCAATCTAGCCCCAGCCAAACTGCAAACAAAAAATGGCCAGGCCTTATGGTGGGTGCCTGGGGTCCCAGCTACTCAGGAGACTGAGATAAGAGAATTGCTTAAGCCCAGGAGTTGGAGGTTGCTATGAACTGTGATGCCATGGCACTCTACCCAGGGGGATAGCTTGAGGCTCTGTCTCAAAAAAAAAAAAAAAAAAAATCTGTAAGAAAAAAAAAAGCAGGATCTCAACCTAACTCCTCACACCAAAATAAATTCCACGAAAGAGTTAAATGTTAAAACTCTTTACATCCTAAAATAACTTATTGGACAAAAACATGTGGGAATGTCCTAATTTAATCTCAATATAGTATAGATAAGGATTCTCTAAAAATGACACAAAAAACTCAAAAGCTAAAAATAAAAGTTTAAAAAAGTTCAAGGGCGGCGCCTGTGGCTCAGTGGGTAGGACGCTGGCCCCATATGCAGAGGGTGATGGGTTCAAACCTGGCTCTAGCCAGCTAAAACAGCAGTGGCAACTGCAACAAAAACAGCTGGGTGTTGTAGTGGGCACCAATAGTCCCAGCAACTCAGGATGCTGAAGCAAGAGAATCATCCTAGCCCAAGAGCTGGAGGTTGCTGTGAGCTGTGACACCACAGAACTCTACCAAGGGTGACAAAGTGAGACTGTCTCAAAAAAAAACTAAAAAAGTTTGAATATGTTTTAAAATTTTAGACTTTGGAATTTAAAATTTTGAACACCTTACCCAAGCCCAAATTTAAAGGATAAACTAAACTATAATAACTATACCACACAAAGAGCCAATTGCCTCAATACATAAAGAATTCTTACAACTCAATAATAAAATGACTAATAATCTAGTCAAAAATGAGAAAGGATTCTGCCAAAACAGTTCACAGAAAAGGAAATACAAATGGATTTAGAACATGTAAAGATAATCATCTTTACTAGGAATCAGATGATCTGAAAATGAAACTATAATGCAATACCATTTTCACTAAGAAACTGGCAAATATAAAAATAATATATAACATTCTAGGATGATAAAATTGTGGAGCAAATAGCCCTCTCAAACATACATGACTGTCCAAAGAAAGCAAATTGGGAATATTTATAAAATCTAAATATGCATATTCTCTTTGACCCAGAAATTGTACTTTTAGAAATCCATTCTGCAAGAATACTCAGACATGCACAAATGACTTACCTACTCACAAATTTGCTAATCACAGTACTACATAATAGCAAAAGCTGGGTAGTGAATGTGCATTGGTAGGTTAAATCCATACCTGAAAACTAAGCAACTGTGAACAAAAACAATGACGTACTCTATTGTATTCTTGTGCAATGAGTTTTTTTTTTTTTTTTTTTGAGACACAGTCTTCGGTAGAGTACTGTGGCGTCACGGCTCACAGCAACCTCAAACTCTTGGGCATAAATGATTCTCTTGTCTAATCCCAAGTAGCTGGGACCACAGGCGCCCGCCACAATGCGTGGCTATTTTTTTTTTTTTTTGCAGTTTTTGGCCAGAGCCTGGGTTTGAACCCGCCACCTCCAGCATATGGGGCTGGTGCCCTACTCCTTTGAGCCACAGGCGCTGCCCCTCTAAATTTTATCTTAACATTTTCCTATCTTTAGTGGTCATAAGATTTTTCATCCTCTTTTCAACTTTTCCTTTTCTCATTTTTGTCCCATTCTTTTTTATTACTTGAGTGTTTAACGTCTCCCATTAGTCCTATTCAAGAAAATATTTTTAGTTTCTTACGTTGCTAATCAATGATCCCAAGGAACAGTCTGATACTTTTTAACCATATCACAGCAACAGTATTTCCTTCCACTGCAAAAATCTCAGTTCTTCTTAGAGCCCAATATTCTCTCAGTCCCAAACATCTGCCCCAATAGAAGTCAAGCTCTGGACTGGCAGCTGCCTCTCCAATTTTCCATCTGCTTTTCATTATAATTTCCAATGAGTCAACAGGAAGGTATTCTGAGGAAAGGAGAAAGAGGCCTTTAGACAGGCCTTTCCTCCACCCACAACCCCTAAAAATACAGCTCTTGCCAAATGATTTAAGGCAATTTCCAATCCCGTTCGCCACTCCTGTCTGCATGAGGTCACTATTTAACAAATAAGAAATTGGTAGGAAGGAACACCTTTCTAAGCTAAATACAAAGCATGTATCGAGTAAGAAGGAAAAAGCAATCAGGAAGTGTCCAAGACTTGAGTTAGAAACAAAAATACATAAGACAAATTAGAAACTTGCCATTATAAAGTCAGAGTGGCAGGTGGAAGAGACTGCAAGAGATAGCTCCAGTCCCCCAGCCACTTGACAGCTAGCCAAAGCAAACTTGATGTTGGACTTAAAGGTTATCCCTTCAGTGTCTTAAGAGTTTAAGAGTGCTAATATTGATGTCACACAAACATAGACTTAAATTCCATAGAAAGTTATACAACCTTGGAACAAGTGATATTAACTCATTTTCCTTATTTATTTATAACAGTCTCCCTCCATCATCCTAGCTGGAGCACCATGATATCATAGCTCACAGCAACCTCAAACTCTTGGATTTAAGTGATCCCCCTGCCTCAGCCTCCTGAGTATCTGGGACTGCAGGCGTCTATCACTATGCTGGGCTAAATTTTCTATTTTTAGTAGACTCAGGGTCCAACTCTGCTTGGGCTCCTTTCAAACTCCTGAGCTCAAGAAATCTACATACCTTGGCATCCCAGAATGCTAGGATTAAAGAAAGATGTGAGCCACACCCAGCCTTTTCCCCCTCTTTAAAATAATTTTTCAAAAAGCCTATTTCACAGTAATCTTGTATATAAATTTCATCATCATTCTGCTCAATTAATAGTAGTTACTATTTTTTTTTTTGAGACTTACTACTGTCCTTAATTTTAGCATTAGTACTGCAGCAGCAGGCTAGCATATGAGCTAAGAGCAAGGGCCTTGAAGTTCTTGCCAAATCTGAAATCTCGATCCAGTACTTTATATGCTTTATCTTCTACTCAGCTATTCCTGAAGCGCCATGAGGTACTCACTATCGACATTGAATAGATAAGAAATCTCCTAAGAAAAAAGATAAGAAGAGCTCAGAGAGGTTAACTCACTCATCAAGTAAGTCCTTAGCATGAGCCCAGCACGTCGTAAGTAAATGGTAATGACGATGACAAGGACAAAGATGGGGAGAAACCTAGGACACTGACTTTGGGACTGACAGGAAATATTTTAAGACCTTGAAGACCTCTTAAATTATAGGTTTTTGATTGGGCTTCCTTTTAGCTGTCTTAAACGTAAAGCACTGAGGTTCCATAATAAAATGACTTACTGAAGTAACTAATTCTTCCCAACACACAATTATAATTAAAAAAAAAAATCTTTTAAGGCCAGGCATGGTTACTCACACTTATAATCCTAGCACTCTGGAAGGCCAAGGCAGGAAGATCCATTGAGCTCAGGGGTTCAAGACCAGCCTGACCAAGAGTGAAACCTTATCTCTACTAAAAAGAAAAACTAGCCAGGTCCCAGATATTTGGGAGGCTGAGGCAGGAGGATTGCTTGAAGCCCGGGAGTTTGAGGTTGCTGTGAGCTCTGACACCACTGCACTCTACCTAGGGCTGAAATAAGACTGTGCCTTGAAAAAATAAATAAATAAAATTTTTTAAAAACACAATATTCAAACTTAAGCAAGTAAACTCTTGCTATTCAACACAAAATCATTATATGGTTAAAATTTCTTGATTCACATATTGTCAAACCACAGGGATCAGTCATACTACTGGGAGCATTCCAGTAAGAAAAAAAAAATAAAACAGAGCAGTACAGTCCTGATTGGATCAGGTAGGGCACTGGCCCTCACACAGCTAGCTCAAAGATACTGTCTCTAGGCAACCAAACTGTGAATTAAACAAACTGCCCCAGTAATATGAATCACTTCCGGATGGTCTCACTTTGCCTACCAGCACTTTCTTGCACAAATACTTCTTGTCAAGGGGTTTATTTAGCAGCCCCAATTAGAAACAACCAAGAGTTGTTCAAAGAGTTCATTAAATACTACACAGCCTAAAAATGTTCAAAACAGGCCCTGCTACCAACCAGAATATCCAAATTGCTACACTGTGAAGTAAGAGGAAATTATACAGAAATCTAAGACAGGTGGGTCACCAGGTAAAGCCAGAGAATGAAATTCCTACACCAAACCGGGTCCTTAAATATGTTTTTATTGTCTTGACATTAAGGGCATTAAATTAATAAATACAATTACCATTCTGACCTGTAACAGCAGAAGAAATAAATGCCAAATTAGTTCAAACTAATGGGCTTACTTAACCCAGACAGACTTTTTCTCAACCTTGATTAGTGGACAATTAACACTGGTGTTGCTTGGTCACACGTAGTTCAACATCTACTGAAAAAGTATGCAACCCAGCTTTCCTGGCCACTCACTCCTCTTTTCCACACCAAACGCATCTTACATGTGCCACACTATTCTCCATGAACTGAATAGAGACCATTTAATCTATTCACAAGAAAGAAGGAGATGGCTCAGCGCCTGTGGCTCAATCAGCTAAGGCGCCAGCCACGTACACCTAAGGTGGCGGGTTCAAATCCCTAGCCTGGCCCGCCAAACAACAATGATGGCTGCAACCAAAAAAAAAAAAAAAAAAAAATGGCCAGGCGTTGTGGTGGGCGCCTGTGGTCCCAGCTACTTGGGAGGCAGAGGCAGGAGACTCGTTTGAGCCCAGGAGTTGGAGGTTGCTATGAGCTGTGATGCCATGGCACTCTACCCAGGGGGATAGCTTGAGGCTCCGTCTCAAAAAAAAAAAAAAGAAAGAAGGAGACTTAGTCAAAAATGAAAACTATAATAAGGTGAAGCAACGACCATTAACAGAACCAAGGAAAAGGAATCAAGACTGTAGAAATTCAAGTCAGCGAAACAAAAGACACTGTGAAGACTCATCCAGGATGGCACTTTGATGTGAGCACACAACCAAGAACAAACTATGCAGGTCCAACCTCCAAGGCTGAACTATAATCAATTATTAAAGATGTAACAATTTCCTAGAGCTGAAATAAAACAAAATAGATACTACAAATTATTAAAAAAACAAAGAAAAAAGATATTATAAATCAAGAAGAGTTTCCACACTATAAGCAAAACTGGTAAGCAACTATAATCAACTCAACATGTAACTTGGAACAAGAATTCTAAGTTTCACAAAAAAAGTAGGTGTCATCAAGCTATAATTAAGCTAGCTTCAGACGTCATTTCTCAATAATAAGCACAAGCAAATGAAGTCATATACATTTTCCCTCAAATGTGAAAATAGCTTACCATAAGAGTATAAACAAATCCTGAACTATATATAATTTAATATTTGAAAAAGTAGACATCAATTGCTAATGGTTGTAAAAAAGATGGTTTTTAAATATTAGAATAATTTAGAAACAAAGATTTACTCTTTAAAAAAATTAAATCACAGAAAACCTAAAAGAATATAAAACTGCAAATTTTAGCAAGGTTTTAGACAAATTATTTAAGTTGTGAATTGATAGAATAAATTACAAACAAAAAGATTAACATTTAAACTCCATAAAATTTAAAACTACAATGAAAAACCAAATAAAATGGAAAATCAAGTGAAAATGTTTGTAACAATATGACAGAGGTCAATATACGTATTATAAGAGAGCTCATAAAAGTTAGCATGACCCCAGAAGATGGGCAAATGACAAGAACAGAAAATTTGAGTAAGAAAACAAAATTGGTAAACTTTTAATTGTGTAGGAAAATGTTTAGCCTCTCCAATAATTAAAACAATACAACTTCAAACTGTAATAAATCTAAATAAATTATAGGGCGGAACCTGTGGCTCAGCAGGTAGGGCGCGGGCCCCATATACAGAAGGTGGCGGGTTCAAACCTGGCCCCGGGCCAGCTTAAACAGCAATGAGAATTGCAACAAAAAATAGTGGGGTGTTGTGGTGGGTGCCTGTAGTCCCAGCTATTTGGGAGGCTGAGGCAAGAGAATCGCCTAAGCCCAAGAGCTGGAGGTTGTTGTGAGCTGTAACGCCACGGCTCTCTACTGAGGGCGACAAAGTGAGATTCTGTCTCAAAAAAATAAATAAATAAAATAAAATAAATAATAAATAAATTACAAACATTAGATAGCAAATGAAAATAGTAATTAAGTCAGAGATGACTGCATTGTCTTACAGTGGCCCCCAAACACTCAGTATATACAACATTATAGCTAACATCCAATATATACCATTCAGTATAAACCATATTTGGTTTACTAAATCTTATTCTTCACTTTCACCACAATATTCAATAAATTATATGAGATAGTCAACCTTTTGTTATAAAACAGGCTTTGCGTTAGATGATTTTGCCCAACTATAAGTTGATGTCAGTTTTCTGATCAATGTCTGAGATAGGCTAGGCGAAGCTAGGATACTGAGTATGTAAGGTGTATGAAGGACATTGTAATGGATTTATCAGAAAGCAACCCCATCATAAATCCAGGAGCATCTGTATACCAATTTAAATCTGAATTTGTGATTACAACTACCAAAAAAATAAGAAGTCACAAGTCTTCTCTTTTTATTATAAAATTCCTTATCATTATAAAATCCATTTTAAATATATAGAACAGCAATAAATAAAAAGGAAAAATCTTCTCACACCCTCTGCTCCCCATCCTACTCTCTAGGTGTATCCTCTATTTCTGGTATTTCCCTTTAGAGAAAGTTTAAGTCTGAGGTGAAATAACCAGGACTACCATTCTTTAAGGTCTAGAAAGTGCCCAGAAAATTTCCCAGAGTATATTAATGCCCCATCAACTACACACTAAATCTGCTTTTGCCCAAAGACCAGAGTTGCCTACTATATTTCACTGTGCCAGGCACTCACCCCATGGCGCCTGAAGGCACAGCGCCCCCATTCTGCAGAGCACACATCTGGGCTAACTTCCTGCAGTTAGAAAACTTGCAAAACCAAAATCATAACTCACATCTTTTCACTTCGCCAAGATATCTCAACATTCAAGATTTTCAAAGACATTTTATTCAGACTTTTTGAATTTGTTTTACTTAATTGTAAGCATTATGAGAGCATAAAATCATATTACTTTTCTTAATAATAATGGTGAGTACTAACTAGCCTGATACACACCAGACTACCCTCCACATTTCTTTTTTTTTTTTTGAGACAGAGCCTCAAGCTGTCCCCCTGGGTAGAGTGCGGTGGCATCACAGCAACCTCCAACTCCTGGGCTCAAGCGAGTGTCCTGCCTCTGCCTCCCAAGTAGCTGGGACCACAGGCACCCGCCACAATACTGGGCTATTTTTTGGTTGCAGCCGTCATTGTTGTTTGGTGGGCCCAGGCTGGATTCAAACCCTCCACCTTAGGTGTATGGCTGGTGCCTTAGCCACTTGAGCCACAGACGCCCAGCCCTCTCCATATTTCTTAACTGTAAATTTTGCTAAGTATTTCAGCTACATTGTAAGGCAAAAAGCTTTTGGTGGCTATACTAGGAACTAATATTCCCATTTGTAAGATTGTTACTATGTGAAAAAGCACTTAATTTCAACCATTTTAACAAATATACTTTTATTTTTTAATTTTATTTTTTTGAGACAGAGTCTCGGTAGAGGGTTGCACTCACAGCAACCTCAAACTCTTAGGCTTAAGCAATTCTCTTGCTTCAGCCTCCCAAGTAGCTGGGACTACAGTGGCCTACCACAACACCCGGCTATTTTTTGTTGTAAGTGTCATTGTTGTTTGGAAGGCCTGGGCTGCATTCGAACCCACCAGCTCCGGTGTATGTAGCTGGCGCCCTAGTTGCTGAGCTTCAGGTGTCAAGCCACTTATTACTATTATTTTTTTAACAAATACACTTTTAAATGCAACCTACTTTTTATGGTAGAATCTGTTTAAGACAGGTGCACTAAATTAAAGTCCAGAAAAGAGAATAAAGTTTCCATCTATATCACCATTCCAAAAGTCAAAGATAAACCCTATCCATATGTTCATTTGGTGATTATGAATGTATCTGCCTCCCCCTAGTCTCTATGTGCTGTTAAATAGTTTCATGCTATGGGCCCTAATCACATTGGGTCTTGTGAGGTAAGTAAACTAGATCTCTCATTTATAAAAGGAGAGTTTGGGTCAACCTCTTATAAATTATCTCCTTCAATCTTTAAGTCAAGTGTTTTTCAACCTTTTTTATCGCAGGGCACACTTGAATTACATTGGATCAAAAAAAAAAAAAAGAGTGGAAAAAAAAAAGAACATGCACATTTGTGCTTTGAACTTCTTGCAAAAATAAATAATCTTTAAAAATTTTCATGGCACATCTAAGATCCTCTCCACAGACATCAGTTGAAAATCACTGCTTTAAGTGATGATTCTTCCTTTGAGAAGTCTAGAAGCTGCAGGGTACACTATTTATTCTTCCTAGCCACCTCACTTATCCATTTTATTTTCTTGCCTCTTAAGTACCTTAACTTCTGTTTTCATGATCACAGTGTGCAAGCCTGGATACATCTAGATGTTCCTGAAATCCGGTACCATTTAGAGCAGAGGTTCTCAACTTTCCTAATGCCACGATCTTTTAATACAGTTCCTCATGTTGTGGTGATCCCCAACCATAAAATTATTATTATTTCTGTTGCTACTTCATAACTAAAATATGTGTTTTCTGATGGTCTTAGGCAACCCCTGTCAAAGTTTCATTTGACCCCCAAAGAGATCACAACCCACAATTGAGAACCGCTGATTTAGAGGGAAAGAAGATCTGAAGAGCCCATCCTAGAAAATGCCCATCCTATGCCAAGAATAAAGACATACGCACAAAAGAGAATTTGTTCTCAAGAACTAATTTCTTTCTTTCTTTTTTTTTTTTTTTGAGACAGAGCCTCAAGCTATCACCCTGGGTAGAGTGTCATGGCATCACAGCTCACAACAACCTCCTGGGCTCAAGCAAGTCTCCTCCCTACACCTCCCAAGTAGCTGGGACCACAGGCGCCCGCCACAATGCTGGGCTATTTTCTGGTTGCAGCTGTCACTGCTGTTTGGCAGGCCCAGGCTGGATTTGAACCTGCCAGCTCAGGGGTATGTGGCTGGCACCTTAGCTACTTGAGCCACAGGCGCCGAACCACAAGAACTAATTTCTTTCTTTTTCAATTTCCCTGAATTACAGAAGGTAAAGTGCTTCTATTTAGTACTAAGCTCTACTTAACACTGGAGTTTCTGACAATTTCCAACCAGCCTCAGCCCTTTCCCTGTTAGGAGAGATATGTGCCCTGCCACTTAAATGTGCACTATGGGCAGTCAGCAGGGAAAAGGTGGCCTATGGCAGATTTGAAAGTGCACACCAGGAAGTCTCTGAAATAAGGAATCATACCGACAAACTCCCAGAGTGCAGGAATTAACCTCCTCCCTATGACCTTTTCTTCTGGAGACAGGATCTCACTCTGTCAACCCAAGTTGGAGTACAGTGGCCTGACTCATCATAGCTTACTGTAGCCTCAAACTCCTGGACTCCCGTGATCCTCCCATCTGGGCCTCCCCGAGTGCTAGGATTACAGGGATGAGCCACCACACCTGGTATGTAACCTATAACCTAACAATTTTCTTCCCTTTCCAGTACTGCTCATATTTTCTTCTTACCCACATACTTTCCTAGTTCTGCCCTTCATAATGTTCTTTTCTTGGTTATTTTCATCTGATCTATCTTCTGATCTTCCATTACTTTCTCCTATCCAAATACCTGAACATCTACTTTATTTCACATATTTAAATATTAAATTTACCTCCTTCTATTGAATGAAAATGTATCCATCTCTCCTATATAATTGCTTCTTAGCCAAAACAACAGGCAAAAGGATATAAATAAACATACACTGAAGCATAAACAGTAATTTAAGATGTCTGTGTTTGCAAAGCTCTCTGTCTACTATGCAGCCCTTAGCAAAAAGCCTTGAATCCTTAAGTGACATTAGTAGAACAGCTTAATTTTAATATTGAAGTTACTCTCCAAAAATAAAGCAGAAATCTTCATATTTTCTACTTCTTAATCATCCCCTGAATACACTTTTATGAATTAACCCTAAATTTTCCCACTTAAACTTTTGAGGAAGCACAAACCCACATCCACAACACACTCTCATCTCCCTACACACACAATGTTACACTCACTGTCTCCACAAATTCGCATTCACTCAGTCTACACTCTCCTCTCTCTTCCTAAGAAAGAGCTGTTACAGGTACAACAGAAAATGAAGTGCTGGAGATATACAATGGGGCCACTGTACCAAAGGGTGGAGTTTGTAGTGTGTGGGAGGAGAAGCGGGATTATAAATAGAATTGAAGAGGAGAACCTTTTCTCCCTTGGATCTCTCTGATCTTTACTGCTGCCCTTGGAGAGACTGTAAATCCCAGACCGTGGGGCCCCTCCAACTTTGGACGGATGGAGGTTATGGAAAAAAAACAGGATGGGGCCAAATAAAAAAGGTAAATTGGGCCTTGTGCTAGAGGGGAAAGAGAAACCCTAGGAACACACAAGATATGGGCCAGCTCACTGTGGTAGGAGAAAAAGCTGGGAGCCGAAGCCCTAGGTAATAAAGAAGAGAATGTAATTTGTCTGCAGTGCACCCAGAACATATTTTACGGGTGGCAGCAGCAACATCAGGTGGCTGCTAGGAATGCTAGTCCTCTTTCCTCAAAGTAACATTCCAAGACTTTTCTTAGTTATCTCTCGTTAGAAAATCTAAACAGGGCTCGGCGCCTATGGCCCAATCGGCTAAGGCGCCAGCCACGTACACCTAAGGTGGCGGATTCAAATCCCCAGCCCGGGCCCGCCAAACAACAATGATGGCTGCAACCAAAAAAAATGGCCGGGTGTTGTGGTGGGCGCCTGTGGTCCCAGCTACTTGGGAGGCGGAGGCAGGAGACTAGCTTGAGCCCAGGAGTTGGAGGTTGCTATGAGCTGTGATGCCATGGCACTCTACCCAGGGGGATAGCTTGAGGTTCTGTTTCAAAAAGAAAAAAGAAAAAGAACCAAGGCTAACCTATCTCAGAAGAATTCACTGGCTCTAGGTTCATCAAGTGCACCCAACACAGTCTGATGCAACTGTCCACAGCAGTGGAAATGCTCTTGTCTGCACTGGCCACGCGTGGCTACTACGCACTTGAGGTACGGCGAGTGCACTGAGGAACTAAATTTTTTTTGTCTTAATTAATTCACCTTTAGGTTGAAATAGACAAGGCTAGAAGCTGACAGGTCAAACAGTGTAGAACGAAATATAATAACCTCTTTAAGCTCATAGATATCTTCTTTATGCTTTTAACTGAAAAAAGTATACTTGTACGTAGCAAACTAAAGTGAAGTCAGTAAAAGCACATCTATTTGATAAACTATTTCATGAAATTATGAATTCCTTCTAGGTCCTACTCAAGTCCCTCTCTTCAGATGCAACAGTGGATAACATCTTCATTTGCATCTATGTGAGAGGCCCCTGCATGTGTCAGCAGACGCGTGTGTACCCTTTTCTTTAGCTAAGAGGGAATGTAGGGTGCTGCCACTGTGACTTCACTTCAGAACATCTGGAGATTTTGTCACGTGTGTTTTGAAGCTGCCTCGTCCACTGAAATGGTGTCCTGGCAGTCCATGGTCTGGGTGCACCGGTGTGTTTGTTGACCTGGTCCCCTGCTGGGAGTTACTTTGGTTGTCCGTGTCCAGCTGCTTTTGTAAACATCAGGGAACTGGCTGTTCATCCACTCACATCTTTGCATGTCTGTGTGTGGCTGGTGTTTTCTATGATAATAGGTTACACAGGAAGATATATCCTAAAGACAACATCAGAGTACAAATTATTTAGAATTTGACAAGTTTTCTTCCTTGAGTTGCTCTCAGAAACAAACAAGAGTGCGTATAATTCCCAGACCAGCCGCTTGATGCTGTTTGTAAACACCATGGGAGGGACATTTGCTGCCTCCTCTGTTCGCTGGCCCAGCCCACAGCAGGGGCCCCCTGAAGCCTGGCTGATGAATGGGTGGGTGTCCTGGTTGTAGACCATATTCTGAAGACTTTCACCTGCTCAGGAAAGACTTTGTTAAAAACCAAGCGAGCTACATTTGTTGTGAGTAGCAAAGACTATTGACAGCTCAGACAATCAAAGATTATTAGCTTTTTAATTGCCTCATATCCATCATTGCTATTTCTAGAGAAATATTAATGAAAAAGTTAAGATACTTTTCAAAAATTTAGAGTTGCTCTTCAATTTTTTTTATTAAGATGTGCTGAAATCACATAGAAATTAGCCTAAAGATATCATTAGCTATGCTATGGACTGAGAGGCCTGCCCCTGGCTTTCCCCAGTGGTCCTTCTTCAGCCGAAGGGACACTGCCATTGGCCACCCTCATGAATGAAATCCTTCTGCAAGGCAATGGACAGAAACCATGGGCAAGATAGCCAGGCGGATCTGAATCTGGCCTCGCCAACCACAGAGCTCCATGCACTGTCCATGCTTCTTCTTCTACACCACGAGACCTCCCTCCCATGTCCTTGGCACACACCCTGTACAGGGCCTTGCTCCAGCCAAGCCCAGGAAATGGCACCTTTCCTGCTGTTCTTTGTTCTACCCGACTGCTGTCCCTAAGGGTTTGGGGCTTCCATGGCTTGGGGCTCTGCAGGAGAGCAGGAAAATGAAACTGATGGGACGCTGCCTGGTTAGTGTCACATGTCAGCTTGGCGGGGCCCTGGGATGCCCAGGGAGCTGGTTAGACATTCTTATGGTGGGTTCGAACCCAGCCCCGGCGAAAAAAAAAAGCCAACAAAAAAACATTCCCTGCGGTGGTGTCTGTGAAGGTGTTGGGGGAGAGATTAACATTTGAGTTGGTGGGCTGCGTCCAGCAGGGGGCCCTCCCCGGGGTCTGTGGAATCAGCTAATCCAGTGTTTTCAACTTTTTTTCTTTTTAATCTCACAGCACACTTGAACCTATGATTAAACTTCTGTGGCACACTTAAATTATGTTGATCAAAAAAAAAAAGAGTAAAAACAAAAGAAAATACTTACTGTGCTTTGAACTTCTTTTGAAACTAATTTAATAATTATTTTTAAGAATGTTCACACCTAAGATCCTCTCAGGGCACACCAGTTGAAAACCACTGATCTAATCTGCTGGAGGCCTGGATGGAACGAAAGGGTGAATCTGCTCTCGTCTTGACTGCGGGAGCTGGGACACCAAACATCTGCCCTCAGAGCTCCTGGTTCTCAAGCCTCCAAACCAGCTCAGGATCTGCACCCGCAGCCCTCCAGATCTCAGCTGTCCTGGGTCTCCAGGGTGCAGGTGGCCACTTGTGGGACTTCTCAGCCTCTATAATCACATGAGCCAATCCTATGATAAGTCTCTAGTTTGACAGGTATATTCCTTAATAGGATGTATTTACCCTATGGTTCTGTTTCTTTGGAGAGCCCTGACTAACATAGACATTTTACTTTGTTTAGAGATTTTATTAATGAGCAAAGATAGGAATGGACTGTCTTCCAGCACACGTTCAGTGTAGTGGGAGAGGCACAGTGAGTCTAAGGCCAACTCTCAGGAGGGCGTGGATGGTGAGACGAAGTAACAGACTGTATGAGGAGAATGGGCCCGTGGGCCCCCAAATGTAGAGGAGAGTGGGTTCATTCCCTCCCTAAAGGTGCAGCTAGGCGTCTCCTCAGTGGGGCAGAAAGATCAGCAGGGAAGAGGAGAGATACCGGCGTTGGCTTCTAGCACCTGCTCCAAGGGCCTGTTCCCTGCATTGTGGCCCACAAACCTGTTCTGATTTTGTAATTTATTTCATTTCTTCATTGCCTTTTAACTAGATTTTAGATATTTTAATTAAGAAAAAAAAAAGAATCAAGCAATCCACAAAACTATAATAGACAAACAAAAACTGTCACCCTACTACAGAGACCCTACTGCCATTACCAGGTTTTTCTTGACTTCAGAGCATTAGCAGGGTACAATTGTTTTTATTTATATGAATTGCTTGTTTGCAGTGTGACTCAAAGTTGTACGTGTGTCCATCGCCCAGGTAGTATACGTCGTACCTGTCGGGTGTGAAATTCCCCTTGGCTCCCTGCCCCTCCCACCTGTCGGCTTTCTGTGGAGTTCATTACCAAGGGTGTACATGGGAAATGATCACTTAGCTCCGATTTAGCAGGGAGCACATGTGGTCTTGGGTTTTCCATTCTTATTCTACTTTTCATTATAATGGTTATATTTTACATAAGTCAGGTCACGTTATAAATGTTGTTTTTTTCTAAATTAACCCCTTTCTTGCTCTTTTTTTTGGTTTGTTTTTGTTTTTTTGTTTTTGTAGTTTTTGGCCTGGGCTGGGTTTGAACCTGCCACCTCCAGCATATGGGGCAGGGGCCCTACTCTTTGAGCCACAGGCGCCGCCCTGCTCTTTTTTTTTTTTTTTTCTCACTTTTCTTTCTTCCTTCTTTCTACCTCACCCCATCAGGCAACAAACATTTACATTTCCTGTGTGGCATCTTTTCCAGTCTTATGAAAGCTCTTGAACACACATACACGTGCAGGCACACGCAGATTAGGTCTTTGTTGTTTGCTTTACAAAATATTTTATATGCTCTTCTACATCTTTTTAATTAATTAA
This sequence comes from Galagoides demidoff, assembly GCA_963574575.1. Lineage (NCBI taxonomy): Eukaryota > Metazoa > Chordata > Mammalia > Primates > Galagidae > Galagoides > Galagoides demidoff. The sequence continues at coordinate 16,130 of CAUYQV010092056.1, forward strand.
ATGTAGCAACTCTGTCTTTCTATCACTGAATTAATGTTCTGCTGATTGTATGTTCCAAAGTTTATTCAAGATCAGAATAAGAGGAAAGCAAACAACTAATTTGGGATGCTCGGTTTGGGGGAGCTATCAGATTTCTTCCCTCCCATCCCCCCTACTTCCCTCCATCCCTCTGCCCCTCCCTCCTTAACAAACAGCAGCAGACAGTGGTGCTCATATGCTTTAAATTCTTGTTTTTTTTTAGAGACAGAGTCTCACTTTGTCACCCTCGATAGAGTGCTGTAGTGTCACAGCTCACAGCAACCTCCAGCTCTTGGGCTTAGATGATTCTCTTGCCTCAGCCTCCTGAGTAGCTGGGACAACAGGTGCCCACCACAACACCTGGCTATTTTTTTGCTGCAGTTTGGCTGGGGCCAGGTTTGAACCTGCCACCCCTACTCACTGAGCCACAGGCGCCACCCTAAATTCTTGTCATTTATTTATTTATTTTTTACCTCAGCAGGATAGATGTCTAAGAAAGACTACTAAGTTGAAGGGTAAGATTTTTTATTTCTTTGTTCACTTTTAAAGAGACGTTGCCAGAATCCATTGCAAATAAACAAAGCTGCAAAAGCACCACACTGCCACCAGCAAGTGCCCTTTCCTCACCTGCTAGCAGAATTTCTCCCTCTTTTAATTCCTTTCTGTCTGGTGAGAAGCAATAGCCAATTGGTGTTTAAATTTATACTTCCTGCCCATGGCCGGGGTTCAGCTTCTTCTCAGGCTCATTGGTGTTTTGCTCTCCTCTCCTCTGGTCGTGTTGATGTCTAGTCTTGTACTGACGGTCTTTTACTGTCAGCGGGGGACGTCCCACCTTTCATCAGTATCGTCCTGTCCCTGCTGCACAGGTGCCCTCAGCCCATCCACCCTGGTCTTCTCACCTGGTGTATCTTGTCATGCAAAGAATACGTGCAGTTGACTGCCTTTTATTTTATGGCTTCTGGGTTTCTATCATGTTTAAAAATACATCCATAGCCCCTGGGTCATATATACATCGTCTAGAATCTCCCTCTATCTGAATTCCTTGGTCTTCCTGTTTTATCATTCAAGTATGTTTTCTTGTTTAGTTTTTAAATTAAGCATTTGTTCAAAGTGGGCCCAGGGTCCAGTTTTATCTTATCACCAATTTTCCTGACTTCTCTCAAGCCACTCAAATTTGGTTCGAGTCAATCAAAAAGAAAAGCCTCTGTACAGTTTTCTTCTTATTTTTTCTGCATTGCCTTTTTCCTCCCTGTCTTTTCCAAGTTCCTGACATCTTTTCTTCTGCTTTTACTTCAAGGCATGCATGAAACCCCATCAACAACCACAGTGCTAACGGTACATATTTACAGGGACCAGATCTGCTCCCTGCACACCAGGCACCGTTCTAGGCACCTGGCATTTGTAAACTCAGTTGATCATCGCAGCAGCCCTGTGGCATAGGCAGAGTTAATAGCCCAGGCTTCGGAGGCCAGAGGCTAAATAGTCTGCACAAATCACTTTGTCCGGCAGCCCTGCCGGGTTCCGACCCTGGCCCAGGTCTTAACCAGGTGTCAGACCCACATCACCCCATGGGGCCCACAAGGCTGGCTCTGCCTCTTTCCCCTTGGTGTTGGGGACTTGTGTTGCCCCTGTTCAGTACCTCCCCAGTGATGACGGGCCCCTTGGAGACCCTTCAGGTATCTCACCAAAGCCCCTCCCATGGTGTCTCATGAAGTGTCTGTGAAGCCACAGAGCTGAGCTGTGGCTGGGACCACAGGAGCCACACCAGGACCTTGGTGCTGCTGCCCTCAGGCACTGGGTCATGTCCCAAATGCCTACAGCCAGGGTTCCTACCCCACCTGGGAGTGGGGGGACCCCCTGTATAGGAGGTCCTGAGAAAAGCTGCCTCACTCCTCCCACCTCCAGAATTTTGTGAGACACCAGTGTCTCAAGAGGGGACAGTGTGCACCCCTCTCATTTTTAGGCATGAATTGGGGGCTGGCGGGAACCCGGATGCCTCTGGCAGCTCAGTCCTGCTCTCGCATCCCTCCCGCCCTGCAATCCCAGCGGGCTCTGATCAGCACTCTCCACACAGGCTCTGCTTCCCTTTGAAGTGTTCTCTGCTTCTAAAATGTATTTGATACAAACCCCGCCTTGACCTTTCCTTATAATTCAAATCCCTAGACTCAGTACCTGTCTTCATTTAAAAAATACCTTGTTAAAGTGCCTGTGAGCAAGCCACCTGCCCAGTGCAGAGTAAGGAAATATTTATTTTGATGAAATGTTTATGCAAGTTGACTCGATATCTAAGAAGTTGTTTTTTAATCCCCCCTCCATCTGGGCATCTTTTTTTCGCTATCTCGATTCTCTGTCTCCAGGGTGTGAAGTGACGGAGATGTCACCAATGACGCCTGCGTCTTGCTTGCCTCAAGCCAAGTGTCTCTTGAATATCCAGCCTTTCCTCCCCAGCCTTCAGCAGATAAGTCGCTGACCACTACACCATGCCACGCATCATTCTGAGAGATGAATGCAGCAGCGAGCAAAAGACAAAATCCCGCGTTTGCACAGGTGGGTAAGCCAATAAATAAATGCATGTTTAGAACCTCCATGGCTGACCGCTCCCCACACTGACCACCTCCAAAAGTTGACCTCATTCTCATAGACCGGACATGCACCAGTGTCCATATCAGTACAGTAGGCCTAGTTCCTTATGTCGGTCACCTCCGTATGTTGGCCAGTTTGTCACAGTCCCTTGTGTGGTCAACTTATAGAAGTTCTGCTATATTTATGAATCAAGCTCAGAGGACAAGCACTGATACGGCAGAAAATGCTATGGTTGGGGGGTGTTAGAGAAAGGCTCTCTGTAGAGTGCTGGTGTTGGCAGTGATGGTAGTTGGGGCGGCCCGGGGGTGTCTGAGGGAAGAGCATACCAACGTGCTGGACGCTTGGTGCGTGAGCTGGACTGTGGGGGGCGGGGTGGTCGCGCCCTGCGTGAGATCAGAGGGCCATGGAGAGTTTGACAGGGGCCCCGTGATTTGGTGCGTGTGTGAGTGCCTGGGCACATTGCAGGCTGACTTTTAGAGACTGGCCTGTGGGTGTGAGGGTAGGAGCCAAGGAAGGGGTGGGAACATCCCCGCAAGAGCTGATGGTGTCCCTATGCCTTGTCAGAGTCTCCTCTGTCCATACCCATGTCCACCGTGGGACTTCACAAGTCATATCCGAATCCTCCCACCTCCCCCACATCCTGGGAGGATGAGCAGTCCTTACGGGACCTATGAGCGTTGTGCTTGGGGTGAGGCCTGGCTCTGCCCCTGCCTGGTGGTGCTGTGCGGTCAGTTTCTGGACCTTTTGAGCTGAGGCTTCATGGGGGGAGGGTCATGGCAGCACATGCCTTCCCGGCAGGAGCTGACCTTGGTGAACACGTTCAGGACTTGGCACAGAACTGGACACGCCAAGGCTGAGTACCCGTTGGTACTAAAATACCATTATATTGAGAGTGATGCGAGGGTCATCACTCTGAAAGGACTTCTGAGTACTCACCATTTCTCCCTTTAAATATCTCCCAATATCATACGGGGCAAGGGTTTTCATCCGGGTACCATTGCTTTCGTCAGGTCTTTATCAGCTCTGTCTGGACTCAAGCTGGTTTCCAAAAGGTCTCCCTGCACCCTTCTCGGACCCCTCAGGCCATTCCCCGCGGTGTCCCTAGAGGGAAGGCCTCCAGGATGAACCTCTGAGCCTGCCACTTCCCTGCTGAGCATACGTGAGTGGCTCCTCGCGCCTTCGGGATGAAGTCTGCGCTCTCAGGAGCCAGGTCCGCCCATGGCCATCCTGTTCCTGACAGTCTGCGCCTTTCTCCCCTCCACTCTGCCGGGGGCAGCGATGCTCGCTCATCCACAAGCCGGCACCGGCACCGGCACTGCAGGAAACCCTCACAACGCTTGTCTCCGCCGTGCCTGCTTCCGCCACACACCAGGCACGTGGACACAAAAACACACAGGACCCACACCAATACAAACAGGCCACACGGAGACAACGCAAACACACGCTACACAGAAACACACAGGCACAAAGACACACGCATGAAAATGCACACACACCACACAAAACACACCCTCATAAACACAGACACCACACATGCAAACACACATACCTCACACAAACACGCCTGTACAAACGCATACACACAACAGGTGGCTGAGTTAGACGTGTCAGTTCCCAACTATGGAGCTTATCTCATTACATCATCGCCACTGTTCCTTGAATCTCCCAGTAAATGGTGGGATTAGTAGGGACTGCATTTCGGTTACCTTTTTTTACACATAGTTAAGTGTGTAAGGTGTGTAAGACTTCAGTGTACAACGTGATGAAACTTTTCATGTGCATGTCCCCACATGACACCCACCCAGACCTAGGTGGAGGACATTTTAAGTAGCCCAGAGGCCCCCGCCCCTCCAGGGCTAGCTCCCAGGAACTGTTGCAGCCAGGTGTAGATAATAGACACACTCGGAATATTGAGGGAGGACACTGTCAGCTCACTGGAGGAAGAAATGGTGGGTTGCTGCTGACATTCTCGGTCATGCCTGCCCTTTGCAGTTCTGAGAGCAGAGGTGAGATGGCGCCTGGCTTTAATTTAACCTGAGCACCCGACAGAGTGAGGCTCTGTCAGTGATCTGTAGAGTGAGTGTGTTTCCATGGGCACGGCTGCAGATAGTACTGGCACTGTGGAGCTGTTTTCTGTGTCGCCCTTATCCGAGGAAGCTCCTGCATCTCACTGAATGTCTCAACAATCTTCTAAGGCAATGTTTTCAACATTTTTTTATCTCATAGCACACTTGAACCTATAGTTAAACTTCTGTGGCACACTTAAATTAGGTTAATTAAAAAAAGAAAAAGAGTAAACAAACAAAAAAACCTGTGCTTTGAACTTCTTCTGATAATAATTTAATTAATGGCCTTTAAACATTTTCATGGCAAACCTAAGATCCTCTCATGGCACACCATTCAAAAATCACTACCCTAAGGTAAGAAAGGCAGGCTTTATTGTTCTATTTTCCAGAAGAAAAAACTGAGACTCCAGGATAAAGTCTGAATTCCTTCTCTGGGGCTGTAGGGGCAGCGCAATGGCCCCAGCCAAGAGATACCCGTAGGCAGTGGAGAAAGGTCCTGGGGTCCTTGCTCACATCTGCGTTCCTTTCAGAAAACTTTTCTGGACCTCTTTTAATTTCAGCATCTTGGGTTCTGTTGGTGTTTAGTTATGCTTCTCTCTCTCTGAAAGATATGTTGAGGTTCTAAGCCTCAGTACCTCTGAAGGTGGCCTTATTTGGAAGCGCGCTGTTGTAGATAGAATCAGTTGAGACTAGGGCACAGTGGAGAAAGATGGGTCAGTGGTCCCATGTGACTGCTGTCCAGAGAAGAGAGGAGAAGAGGCACAGAGACATGCACACAGGGAGGAGGTCCTGCACAGACATAGGCAGAGATGGCCATGCAGCCACGGGGAGGGGCCCTGCACAGACACAGGCAGAGATGGCCATGCAGCCACAAGCCGCGCAGTCCCCAGGACTGTCAGCAACCACCGGAAGCTAGGAAGAGGCCAGACAGAGTAGTCCCCTACAAGTTTCAGAAGAGTAGAACCCAACCAACACCTTCAGAATGGTGAGACAATACATTTCTGATTTAAGCCACCCAGTCTGTGGGCCTTTGTTTCAGTCTTGATCAGAATCAACCATGCAGGTCAGGCAGGAGGAACCCTCTCACTCTGGAGACCCTCCTGCCTGAGCCCCTCACCCATCCCTGCCAGTGTCCAACCCCATTCCTTCCTTTAGCACACGGCTCAAATGCCCTGGCTTCAGAGATGCTTTCTCAGGCCTCCAATAGAATGCAGAGGAGTAAGGGACCCAGCAATAGGGATGATGTAACCCCAAGTGCAAGTTCACATTGTTTCTTTTGTAGCAACAGTTCAGGTTCAGTGAGCACCAAGGCAGCCTCTTAGACCTTGTCTCTCTTCCACTAGGAAGATTGACCTGGGAGAAGGCAGAGTGAGGGAAAAGTGAACGACTGTGTATGGAATCCTTCAGGCTGATCTTCCAGAGTTAGGCGTCACCCTAATCAGGACTCCAAAAGGAGGAATTGTGTCAAACCTAACATATTCCAGAAAGTTGGCTTTTCCAGATGTGAGCACCTCAGGGCTAGAGTAACTCCCTTCCTTGGTTCAGATTTGCATGTGGATGTCACAACTGAACTTGAGAACTCAATGAACTTGCAATTTCCTGCAGAAAGCTTCTCTGAGGGGGAGCATGAGGCTTTCTCCTTTCTGACTTTCTCAGCCCTTTAGGTGTACGCACATGTGTGATCAATCTTAGGGCAGCTTCCCCTTACCCCCTGCATTAGGGCTCTCCATCCCAGTGAGCACATATGCACTTCAGGCTGGTGCTGGACCTTTGGCATACCTCGTGGGACAGGAGAGAGTCTGGTCTGTTTCATGGAGTTCACAGTTTAGTGGGGTACAAGTATGCATTTTACGAAAGTATGTCACATAAATACATATAAAAGAGAGATTGGTGTGCCACAGGTGCATTGGGGCCACCCCTCTGTGACTGTCTATGTAACGTGTCTGCCACTGGGAACCCACCCTGTTTATGTAACATGTCTGCCACTGTTCCCTGGAAACAGGGAACCCACCCTGTTTCACACTCAGAAGGACCTGCACTTGGTGTTGAATACTCTGCAGTCTCCATCTTGAAATTGTTACCAATATTGCCCTTGAATTCTTCCTTTTAAGTCTGATGGGACAGTGGAACATGCAGAGGGCTTGGAGCCTGGGCAGCACACCTCCAGCTGCCTGCCACCTCTGAGCCAGTTCTCATCCCCTCCCCTCCTCACCCAATCCCTGCCTGTTCCCTGCAATTGTCACTGCTCTCCAATAGGTGGCAGGCGGGAGGTCTGTGCTCTACTGATGGCCAGCCCACCAGTGTGGGTCTGGGCATGTGCATGGGATACCCTAAGGGTGAGGCCAGGGAGGTGGTGCCCAGGTGGACACCAGGAGCTTCTCAGCATGGAGGTTGCAATCCCAGGGAGATCTCCCCTCCATTGCACTTTGGGGCCATGGTCTGTGTAGGAGAGAGACAGTGGAGTGGCTTTCCCAGACCCCACCCTCCCTTGGCTGTTCACAACCCTGCAGGTGGAGTCTGTGGTGCTGCCCTGTGTCACTTGGCAGGGCTCTGGCATCTGTGAGGGGCTGCCCTCACCCTGAATATTCCTGTGCCCAAGGGAGCTCAGCATTAGGTAGCAAATAAAAGACACCATGCCAGGTTGAGAGAGACTGGGAAAGAAAGGAGGAGGTTTTCTATTTTAGTACTTTAATGGTGATTTTTTTTTTCATTTTACACTGGATCCCGCAAATCATGTAGCCAGCCCTGCCCCCAAACTCAGAAATAACCACGGTGACCATGTGCCATCAGCAGGCCGTCAGATCTTCACAACCATGCGGGCAGGAACTCTGAAAATTTCCATTCTGCACAGACAGAAAACGAGGCTCGGTCACACGCATGAGCCCCGTGTCGGGTAAGTGGAAGCGCTGCGGCTGGGCCCAGGGTGCATCTGGCTCCGGTGCTCAAGCGCAGAAGGGTGATGGCTGACTTGAGCCTGCAAAGGCTGGTGTGCAGTTAGGAATTTGTGAGCTGAATGAACGGGTGAGCTGGCGAGAGGCAGGGGTGAAACAAGGCCCGCGGCCGGCCTTGCTGGACTGCATGCAGACGGCCAGGCAGGCGCACAGGCCAGGCAGAGTAGGAGGACACTCTGGTTCCCGTGTGTGGTACAGCGGGCTGGGCCGGCGCAGCCTGAGTGGGCGGCAGCACGTGATCACCTGCAGATGCAGAGCCATGGCGAGTAAGCATCACCGGCTCAGCTGACCCTTCCCAGTACACAGGGCCTGGCCATCTTGTGCCCAACCCTGGTAAAGCACCATTTTGTTTCTGCCTCACCATTTGCTTTGCCTGTGTTATTTTGTAAGCTGTTTTAGGTGTGGGTAACCCCCCTCCGTGTTTGGAGGGGCTCATGGAGGCTGGGCAGAAGCAGCTCGGTGCCTAGGAAGCCTACCAATTTCCCAGGAGACCGTGTCCCCGCTACTGCCCGCTGCAGAAAGGTTTTTCTCTGTCCTTATTGCCCTGCCTTAGCATTCTCTCTTGGATCCTGAGCTGGGTGTATTCCAGCCCCGTCGGTCATTATTTTGCGAAGTGATGGATGGAATATGGATGTGTGCCCTTTAAAGAGCGTGCCTTTGAATATTACTGTGGCTCCGAGAACTGTACAGAACATTCAGGAAATGTTATCATACTGGCTTTAGACAGTGATGTGAAAGGGGTTATATGTTTGGGATTACTCATATTATCAACAATTTTAATCAGTTTTTTTATGCACCATTCAGAGAGCAAAATTAGAACTGCTTGTGTTTGTATTCCACAATGTATTCGAGATAATTAAAAATTAGCCTGTGAAATCATAGGGATCTGTATAGCAGCAGCCAGGATTGGGAGGCAGTATTTCCCTCCAGGCAAATGAACTGGACTTTTCTGAGAGTAAATACGGAATCTGAATCCAGCTGCACATTTCATTCAAACTACGAGCATTTCACGGTCACCCCTGTGCAGCAGCCGACCTTCTGCGGCGGTTCCCCTGGCCATATCTTAGTAGCAACCGGCAAGAAAATACCGAAAAATAATCGGCTGTTGGAATGATTATTTAAGCTGCTAAGAAATTCATCCTGGTGACTGTGCGTGACAGTGCGGTGGCTGCGCCCTGCCCGGTCCTGCCTCAGTTCGCCTGCACTTCTCTGCTGCGGCTTTAAGACTGCAGAGCGCCCCAGCGGCCAGAGGCAGGGGAGGGGTCCCGCTCGCCTCCGCGCTCACTCACTCTGCTCGCCCGGCTCACAGGCAGGGAAGGGCGGCCCAGGCATCCATGTGATCGAGGCCGGAGCCCGGGAAAGATGCGCCTGCCCGCCCGCCTGCTGCCTGGATGCGGAGGGTGAGGGCTGGCTCACCGGAGGCCGCCGGCTGCGCGTTCTGGGCGCCGGGCGCCCGAGATGAGCTCAGGCCCGCGTCCGCGGCTGTCTGCACCCGCCGACCTGCCTGGGGCCCCCTGAGCTGACGGCGCACCTGGGCTGCGGCCGCGGCGGTGGGCGCGGCGCCCGGGAGCAGGTGTGCGGGAGCGCAGCGCGAGGCGAGCGCAGCCCTCGCCCCGGAGCCCGGCCGTGCCGCGTGCCCGGGCGGCTCGGCAGCGGCGGCGGCGCCGGCGGCGCGTCCTCGGCGGGCGGCGGGCGGGCGGCGGCCCCCGGGCAGGTGCCGAGCGGCCAGCGGAGCCGGGCCGGGCGGAGCGCGGGGGGCGAGGCCGGCGCGTCGCTCGCTCGCGGGAGGCCGGGGAGCGGCAGGGGCATGTGGATACTGGCTCTCTCCTTGTTCCAGAGCTTCGCGAATGGTGAGCCTTTCGGTTTGTGATGAATTTCATTTCTTATAATTCACCGGGCGAGGAGGGGGGGACTGGATGCATGGGGCAAGTCTTCTCCCTTCCCTCCCCTCCTGTGTTTGAATTTTCGTGCTTTCATTTATTTTGCAATATTATTTTTATTTCTTTGGAGAGGAGAGGTAGCAATGAGGAGAGGCTGAGGGAGAATTTGCTCTGTAATCATTTCCAGGCGCTTACCTAGCCAAGTGACAGCTCAGAGCCTAACTCCAGGACTAGGCAGCTGCCTCATTCGGAATAAGCCAGGTCTGGTGACGGGAGGAAGATCGCCACTTTGACTATGGCAACCTGAAAAGGGCTAAGACATTCCAGGTGCAGGGGTCGATGAGAAACATTTATCTTCAGATTCAAAGATTTTGAGCTTTTAAAACATGTGCTTTAATTCTACTACAATTTATCTCCAGCAGTAATGACGGCTTTAAGAACGATCTGTCCTTCCATACCAACCCCCCACCCTCGGTACCACATAGTCCTTACGGTTTATGTAAAATTATGCACTGATAAGCATTACATCATCTGAAATGTTGACAAATTAGAAAAAAAAACACCTGTATAGTTGTAGAAATGAAATCAGTGAATATTGTAAACAGCATTCCTCTCCTCATGCCCAGCCAGTATTATTTTTTTGAAATGCTTTCTTCATGGGTATTTAGAAAGCAATTGCTCTTGACTAAGTCAGACTCCATTAGTAAGTGTGGCTGCACCTTAGGGTGCCTGTCACCGCGTAAATATGAACTTACATGTATGAATGGCTTCCTCTCATGGGGGAAGGAGAGGAAATGTCATCGTTTGACATTGCTTGGGAGTAGCTGCAGCTTAAATTCCATTTTCAAATTTTGGAACCCAGATCTGCCTAAAACGTATAACCTGCTGACAGTTTAAATTAAACTATTAAGCAGAATTCCCTTCTCAGGAGAGAGAGGGAGAGAGAGAGAGAGAGAGGGAAGGGGACGGACGTGAGGAAATGTGGCCCTGGTGAGAAAATACCAGAAGCAAAGGGCAGGCTCTAAGATTTTCCTGAAAGACACAGGGACACTCTGCCTGCACCCAGTGCCTTTTCTTTGCCTACCTCCATAGTCTGTAAAGAGTCAACATGCCAACAAAGCAGGAGAAAATGTATAAATGTTACCGAATTTTTAAAAGATGATGACTAAGAAAAAGGTTGAGCTGAAAGAAAGAACCCCCCAAATTAACATAAAAAGGGTACTTTGCTCTCAGATATAACCTAAAGCAAAGTATTTGAAACTTCCATTTTGAGATTTCCTAGTAGGAAAGCAGTGCAACAAGTGCTGAGAAGGCGCCCACCCTTCCCAGAGGGCACTGCACCTGTGCTGATCCCCCGGGGAGTTTACCTGGGCACTAGGTCTGCTCCAGGGAGTCAGCCCTTGCTGCTCATGTGCCCTCCTAGGAAACACACAGAGATCCTCACAGATGTGCTCCAAAGCCACAAAGCCTTGACAGCCTGGCTCGCCTGTCAGGCCGCACATCTCTGGACTCCTCGGAAAGGCCTGGGGTAGAGGATGAAACAGAATTTCCACCCTATAGGGAAGTCATGTTTCAGGATGATGAGAGGTTGTGCTTCTGGTTGTCAGTCTGTTCTGCCAGTATCTATTAATGGTTTAAGTTATAAATGATGACAATGTTATGGAAGAATTTATGATAGGCTCTGATACAGAAATGCTCGATGCATTTTTTCTTAAGTTAGTATTTTACAACTAAAATACACAGTCATAGAAAAAATCTTATCTCATTAAGAAAATTATGTAGAAACTCAAATATTCTTCTACAATGTGGAAAATGCTCTATGCAGCGATGATGTGGGGAGACACATATTGAGTTCTGTGAGGTTTTCTGTTCACGACTTTTAAAATCAATTGTTCATCAATAATCATCGTTACTGTAATGAATATAGGCAGAACACACAATATAAGACAAACAGCACATGCAAATTAGTGTTTTACATTACTGTATTATGTGTTCTGATCCTATCGACCAGGGGTCTAGGGACCGATCTTATGTGATCAAGGCCTCTCTTTATATGATCGAGGTTTATTTTTTGTTAAGCTTGGATGTAGAGCTTTGGGATCTTTCATTTTGGGGAGCAACCAGCTTTAAAGAGTTTTATAAGGAATGATGTTCATTATATATTGTGAAAAGAATCATGAAATATACAGTCAAAATAAAATAAAGAGTTCAGTTTGAGCATTGCCTGTTCCTAAGACCATATTTCAAAAATGTGAAAGTAAATGGTTCCTACCTATCTGAATGAAACTTTCAAAAAAATGGGGAAGTATATTTTTGTCAACAATGGTCATATTTTGATTTTAATTTTGAAAAATTTAATTTTAATTTTTTAATTAAATTTAAATTTTTCAAAATTAAAATTTTGAAATTCTGAATATGTGTTAAAAGATTGATGAATTCTAATACCCAAACCAATTACTGCTAGGCCTCTACCATCATAATGCCTGACATGATGGAAAAGATTTTTTTTTAAATTTGTAAAAGATTATTTATATTTAGGGTGCTGATAAAGTGAGCCCACAATAGGTCTGCATTTTAATAGTAGCAGTATTTTTCTTATTCTTGTATGGGATGTACATTTATTTCTTAATAAAAATGTGGTTGCTGGACAGGCTGCAGGCATTATTTTGGGCATAAAAACAGAAGTCAGAGACAAGTTCCTTCATGGGTTAAACCCGTGAATGAATGACCTCACCTGATAAGGTGCAGTAATCATGTGTTAAAGCAGGCGGCTTGTTCTACAATGTTCTGGAAATACTCACACAAGAGCTTCTGTTACAGTGCAAGGAAATAGGGTACACGTTGGTGCGGACAGTCACCCCCACACGTGCCTCAGCATCTTCTCAGTTCAAGCATCTTGCTGCATTGTGTTTCAGGATGTTTTAACCCCAGGGGGAACAGTCTAGCTTAAAATTCTTGTTATAAGCACAGATGGGCCTTCAGTTAAGCAGAATGATGAAGAATGTATTGTATATGTATTTTTGCTAGTATCTTGGCATCTCTGATTTTACACACACACACACCCCCCGACATCATCATCTTCTCCTGAGCTGTGGGATTTGGGGCTTTACTGCATCCAATTCCAGGGGGCTCGAATGTCACAGAGATGACAGAGGGTGGGCTGACGGGAGCAAGCATGGTGCTTATTATGTGCAGACCCTTTGGGCGCCATCAATTCACTGATAGGAAATTACAGGGCACACACTTGATATTTTATTTAAATGTACAAGCAGACCTTCGTGAGCACCAATGCACCTGGAGGGCTTTGAAGGTGATTTTTATTTAATTCACATAAATGTATGTGAGGAAAAATGTAATCAGGTCAATGATTTCAGGGCTTCTCTCCCTCCTACCTCTTTATTAAGCAGATTAAAATTCTACCCCAGATTTTTCAAGTTTCATCTAAAATTCCTAGGCCTTTTGACTTCAGCTGCAGGCCCCTACATGATGCCCTCTGTAGGAAAACAGAATGCCGCGCAGACCTTTAATAAATGCCAGCTGATCCTTCTCCACTTTCTGGCTCTGTCCTTTCCCTCTTTGGTGTGACCACGGTGTGCTGCCTTGGGGAATCTGCGAGTCGCTGGGCAGAACCCGTGCAATACAGCACTCTGGTAGGGGAATGAATTTTGACTTTGAAAATTGCCAATTTAAATCTCTGACAGGGCCTCTGTGTAGCTGGCTATTTTGGAAACAGACTCAGTTCCATGTGTGTTGCAACTTGATGTAAGGTGGGGGGGAGAAGAGGTCGTTTTGTAAAGAAAAACCGATGGTCGCCGTAGGAGATTGGAAATTTAGGTTTGAAAAATAAAATGATGGATCTCTGAAGTGGGTGCATTTACAAAATCTATGGCATTCACGTTTCGTAAAATTAGCTGAAATCTATGGGGAAATTATGAATGTGGCTCATAAATAATTAATAGGTAGTGAAAAAAGAATACATTTTGAAGTAGGCAGAACACTCAGTAGCATTTTCAGAAATGACCACGTCCGTCTCCTGGGTTTTCACGCGTGTCTGACCCACCTCGCCAGAGCAGGCGGGGGCCCTGGGATGTGCCCGCGCACGCCAGCGTGTCTGGGCATTTTCTGGGCTGCTGCGCTGAAGTGCATGCTGGGCCTTGGTGACCGCACTGTCAGCCTGGGAGGGAGTGAGGTGCTGCTACCTGCATGTCGATTGTGTCCCCGCCGTAGGACACTAGTGGGCGGCAAACCTCACAAGACTCTTGCAGCAAGCCTTCAGCAGAGCAGGCAAACCGCCGCCTCGGAGGGGAGGAAGGACTGCTCCGCGCAGGTGTCAGGGGCTTTCCTCCGAAGACGCTTCCCCAGGAACTCTCAAGTTCAGGGCGCCCAGGCTCCCGTGTGACCGAGTTCGTCTCACAGCCACAATGCAAAGGCTACCGCAGGTCAGGCAGGGTCCGGCAGCCTTTGTTCTCAATTGTACCAGGAGGACCACGTTTGCAGCAGTATTTGGAAACCTAGAAGGTGCAGAGAAAGGGGAAAGGAGGGCATGCAGGGGACCGGCGGTCTGCGCAGGGGTGCCTTTGCACACCCCCTTCCAAACTGGCGAGGGAGCCTGGCGTGGCGCGCGCGTCTGGAGGTGGCGGCTCGGGAGCAGCTCCGCGCCTGATTGGCTGACCTTCCAATGTCATTCCAGGAGCCGCCGCTTCTCTTGCTAATGGTGACAGGGTGATGCTGCCTGCTGTTCCTCCGCAGTCCATCAATCTCCTGCAGGCAGGGCTCGGGAGCCGGAGCCCCCTTCCTTTCCCCCGGGCGAATTGGAAAGCACCTGTTCCTCAGACGGGGCGTTAACTCTTCCTGTTCCAAACAGCTGGGCACAGAAATTCTCCTCTTATCTCTCTGAGCCCCTACCCCCGCCAACTATGTTTTTGTTCTTTAAGGTTTTCAAAATGCAGAAACTGCAAAGTTGCATTTTCCTTGCCAAATCTATGGGTTGAGATATGGCTGTGGGAATGGAAGATTCCAGCAGCCGCACGCTGTATCCACTGTGCTGTTCTCAGAGCTGAGGGTGGAGCCCACGGATGTTTTCTGCAGGAGACACAAGGTCCATGCAGGAGGGAAGCTTCACCTGGCAGGGGCACATCAGTACTAGGATGTCCGGAAGGCCTGGATTCAGAGACACCTGCCTCTGAAAATCAGATTCTCATTGTCCCATTCCCTAAAACCATGGCGTTCCTTTGATAGCGTCTGTGGCTCTATGTCCCTTTGGGGCCTGCTTGCCTAGTGAGTCACATCTAGGTAAGATGTGCTGCTCAGGTGAACTCAGCACAGCAGAGCTCCTGCTGTGCAGAGTGGAAATGTCTGTTCCCCACCGAGTGACAGCATGGAGAAAGTGCTGGCCAGAGCCTGCCTCCCCGCCTCTCTTCCTTTTGCCTTTCCCCTCTGCCTCTGTCCTCTTAGCTTCCCGCCTCAGCCTTCCTCCAGTGTCTTTCTGATGTGGAAGCCATTTGTGAGAAGCAGTGTGAGGCTCCCTCTCCTCCAGCCGGGTGGCTCTGACACACTGGCTTCATGGCTGTAGAAGGCTTTATTTTCTAGAAATGCTTTTGGCTTGGGGCATTTTTTTCTCTTCCCCCAAATGAATCAAGTTCCGAATATGTGATGGGCTTTCTTGGGGGTTACACAATGGTGGCCTAATTGCCTCAGGTGCCCTTCTTGCCCTGGACTGGGTCAAGTGCCCTGAAAAGAGTTTCATCAGTGTGCTGGGCCCTTGTTATCAGGCTATGCTGCTAAGTGGCGTGGTTTAAAATTCTATACAATGTTTATTGCCCTGTGGCCTTCTGAAAACCAGCCAGAAATATCAAACCAACATTTACCTTTCACTGAGGGCTCCTGGGAATTCATTTCTTCATCAAAGAGCCACCCAGGACACCCAAACAAGGCTTAGTTTCTTAGGCCTTAATCATCTGTAAAAAGTCCCGCCAATATTTCCTTATGACTCCTATGGACTTGCAGGGTTTCCTGTTTGTTCTTTATTCTTTTGCAGCAGAATCTAATACACCAGCTGGTACCTTCATCAAAGTAACCTCAGAGGACTATGTTTTTATCATTGTTAAAATTTCAATTTTTATTTAAAATAAGATTCAAATTTGGTGTCTTACTGCTTACAGATTTATCAGCTTCTGATTTTTGGAGGTCTATATTTGTTTTATAGGATCACAATTGATTTTTAAAAAATCATCCCACTTGAATTAAGTTTTTGTCTTAAAGCCCCCAGGATTATATAAATAAATATCATGGTTTAACAGAGAGGGGATGGCTGGGATTGCAAAGATACATGACAAGATAAGGAGGCGGAAAGGGGCTACTCCATCGAAAGGCAGAATGACAGGGATTAATGAATCTTTCCTGCATCCCTAGTTAAGTTATTTTTTTACTCAGAAGACATTGAGTAAGATTTAAGAAGGAGCAAGCAGTCCTATTTATAGAAAGCCCTTTTAAATGCAGTGGCAAAGACAGTCAAAGAATTGAAAATGTAAGAGATCACCTTCCTACTGAATGCCAGCTTGCCCTAACTTCCTGTGCACAATGCAGTATTTTGGAGGAGAAAAAGAAGCATAGCAAATCTTGACAGATTGAGAAAAGCCTTTGGACTCTCTGCAGAATGTTCTAGAAATGCTTTCCTTGCTTAAGTCCACGTTAGGTTCAGGCAGATGGGAGTGGGGAGGAAATATACATGTTATCTGAACAGAGGACGAGAGGTGAAGAGAGGACACTGAACTTGCGGGACTGTGAGCAGTATTTACTCTGAGTGAGTCTGCCCTGGAGATGTTGAGCAGCAGAGTGGTAGGAGGGGAGCTCCACGGGCACATTCCGAGTAGCAGAGTTCCTGATCGAGGAATTCAAATTTAAGATCTTGTAATTATCACAGGTCCCTCTATGTCAACCATTTATTAAATTCTGCAGTTTTAAATCGCCACATACGCATTGCTAATTGGTCAGTCTGGTTGGGGCAGGTGATATTGCCCCAGGCTGCTTGACTGACATAAATATTCCTAGACAAGGGGGAAAGAACCCATTTACTTGTAGAAAGGAAATGGTCATTTTAGGATTTCAGGTATAAGTAAAATCATGGGCATTTTTTCCAGTATTGTTTGGCTTATTTCACTTAGCATAATATTTTCCAGGTTCTTTAAATATATACAGTTTTAAAAATTAAGAAAAAAATTCAGTCTTCCTTCTGTTCCTTATGGCATTCTGCTTTTACTCATTACCAGGGGCTTTATTTCCTGTTAGTAGTAGAGTTGCCTTTGTGTGCCAACACTGCTGGTGTATGGGTCAAAAATCCAGACAAAATCCGTGCTCTGCCTGGCCCCAGAATAAGTGCTGGGTAACACATTTGCCTTTTATCACAGGAACAACCATCTTATAAAGTGGGTTGTTTCATAGCTGATCTCTCCAGACTACGGAGTAGGGAGACTGATAAGGCAGTGGGGAGACATTTGAACTATTAAATTATTGATTTTGATTCATATGGGCCTTGACTTTTTAAATATTAGAATGAAGAAGCAAGAGACCTTGCTGTTTTACACAGAATTTTTATTTATTTATTTTTGGGGGCATAGAGTATCACTATGTTGCCCTGGGTACAGTGCCATGGTGTCACAGCTCACAGCAACCTCAAACTCTTGGGCTTAAGTGATTCTCTTGTCTCAGCCTCAGAAGTAGCTGTGACTACAGGCACCTGCCACAACGCCCAGCTATTTTTCTGTTGTCATTGTTCTAGCTGGCCTGGGCCAGGTTTGAACCTACTAGCCCTGGTTCATGTGGCCAGCACCCTAACCATTGAGATATGGGCACCGAGCCTGTTTTCCACAGAATTTAAACAATTATTTTTCAGTTCTTCTGTGAATAATATAATGAAATTCATTTTATAGTTCTTTCCAGATACCTAAACTGTCTAATGGTGATACCATTTTACCAAGTAAAGTGATGACTTTGATGACCTCAGGGTTCCAAAGTGGCTTCTGCAACTTCATGGGGTCACTATGATGACCAGGTTTAAGTCAGTAGTAGAACCAGTAGGCATGGGCAGAAGGGACGCTGCTGTGGGGTGGCCCAGGCCACACAATGGAGAGCCACACCATTTGCAATGCCTGGTTCCAGTGTGGACCCTTGCCAATGCAGTAAAGCACTAGTCCTTCCTGAGACCTACAGGACGACGGGAGAGTTTCTGTGCTTCCCGAGACAGAGGCAATCTGAAGATAATGAGAAGCACTGCGATTCCATTTGTGTTCTTTAATTTTATCCCTTCCCCCCATATTAAGGACTGAGCTAGATTGTGGCAATCTTGTCCTTTAAGTAAATACACTTTCTTATGAGAGAAACTCAAGGTTCGTGTCTTCTTTCCACAGTAGCCCCACGGTAGAGTGATTTGATCTTTAGTTCCCATCGGGACACGGAAAACCCCAAGTCCCAGTCAGCGTGATGACAGTGCTTATCCCTGTAGAGTATTTATCAGCGGCCGGGCATTTCCAGTAACTGATGTGGAGCTTCCAGGGCAGAGAGAACAATGCTTTGTGATATTACTGTGAGACTGTCAGGTGAGCAAGAGACACCCAGCAAGGACAACAAGTGGCTCTCCCAACAAAACAGGCGATTTGATGCCGTAGAGAAGGCACCATGCCACTCTATCATTCCTGCCGGGCCTAGATGTTGCCAGCTCCGAGGAGGAGAGTCATTTGTCTATTTTGTTGGTTAGCAAAAAGGAAATGCATGAGAAACTTGAAATGCGCTCCCCGGGACAGGATTCACCTCTTGTGAGTTATTTAAGTTGGCGACCCAAGTTCGCAGCCTGCGTCTAATGCCCTGACATGACAGCAGGAGGTGGCAGGATGGTTAGTTACCAGCTGTGACTCACCCAGACCAGGATCTTTGGTGGCTACTGTTTTCCCATAGGCTTGATTGGATTTCTATGTAGAAACCTCAGTAGAGAACTTTTGACTTAGAAGTAACCTAGGCGTTTGTTTTGACCTGTGGTTGGTTCATCTTATCTGTGTTTCCTGGGAGCGATCTGAACGGGGAAGGAAGAACTGGAGGTGCCGATGTGGGTATGAGCTGCGGTTTGGAAAGTTCCCCGTGTTTCTGATTCCATGTGCCTTTGTCATCTTTGCCCTCACAACCTCCGGGGCCCCCCAGGTTATCGTTTACATAGTGTGCGAGGTGGTTTCCCAGCTCTGGCCATTAGGGTCTGAGTCTGGAGTCCTGGGGTATGCATGGCCTGGGAATCTGCATTAGTAACACTTATCTGTGGATCTTCTGATCCACATGACCCATAACCTACATTTACAAAAACATGTACTTGGACAGGGACTGCCCATTCCTAGATGGCAGTGCAGGAGCGGACATTGGCTGGGAAGGGGAGGCATCAAGCTCCCTGTGCTGTTGAGGAACTCTGTACCGGCTAGTGACTTACTGGGTGTACATATGCAGGGTGGGGGCTTCACTGGCTGCTGTAACGATTTCCTCAGGTTTGGGAGAGTGGGTGATGGGGTTGCTTGAGGTAGGTGCCATCCTGCCGGCATTCCGGTGGTGTGCTGATGGCTTGAGAGTCACCAGTTAGTATCTATCCATCTAGGGTGTTTTTCTTCTTGTCCTAGCATGTTTGATTTTCAGGTTTATTGAAAGCATGTGCTTTGCCCATGGACTTGATTGAATGGTACTTCTTGCAATGACCCCCTTCTGTCTTCACCAGCAGCTGGAATCCTGGCAGAAAAGCCCTTGGAAACCTAAATGTAACCACTGTCACACCAAGCAAGAGATGGATAGTGGGAAACTGTTTAGATTACTCTATAGGACAAGCTTGAGGGATGAACCAGGGTCGGGTGAGATAGGACGGAGAATGGATGTTTTTGCCATAGAGGTTTTGCTGGGACCCCACCCTGGGAATGCTGCACGAACTCATTCCAGAGCCAGGTGCAGAGGACTTTGGGACTGTTTGTTCTATTAAATTTTCTTGGCCTCTGCCTCTTTCTTTCGGGTAAGTGATCACAAGTTGACTGTATTTATCGTACAGAGTACGTCATGCTAAGTTGTCAGAAAGGGAAATGGCCTAAAGGGCATGTTTGCATTTCAGACCTTGTTACATATACACATAAGATAAAATTGAGGGCAGTTATTGGTGACAGAATGATCCTTTTAAAACACCGTGTCCCTGATTTTTGAACTAAAATAGACTGGAATATGTGCTGGAGAGAGGCCTAAATTCAGAACCTTAAAAATATCTTTTGGTGTCCTGAGATCTTATTTTAAGTAATATTAAAAATAACTTTCTCTCAGGCATCTTAAACAAGTTTGATGTTATCATCTTTTGGTGATTTTATTGTGATTCACTATAGAAATTATCTTTCCGAGTAGCTGTTTCGAATTTTACCTGTAGAAGAAAATGGTATAAAAGCCATCGTAAGCTGAAGAAATGCAATTTCCGCTTACTCATCACCACAGGTATGAGAGGAGACCATTTCTTTGCAGTAACAGCTCCCTACCTACGTTCCTTTAGAAAAGGGGGGTGGGGTTTATGTTGAGCAGTCACAAGATCTGCCAAGGGAATTAGTAGAAGAAGATCCCAGTTTAAAATAGCTCCCAATTCCTCCCTGACTTGGAGATTTCACAGCCTGCACAGTGCAGCACTCGCTGCTGTAGAGTAGGTCAGTCTTTTCTTATCTCTCCCCCACGGAAAGGGCACAAATATTTCCATCATTAGATTTAATAACCTGAGATACACTCGTGAGTAATTGCACATGGTGAAACACTTTATTGACAAAAAATAAAAATGAGAGGTTGTGTGACTCAGATTTATTATTAGAGCAAATCACCTTAACCCATAGAAAATATTTATTACTTACTGTAGTAAAGGTTGAGCACTCCCCGCCCCGCCCACCGGGGTTTGTAACATTTCTTCCTAAGAATGAATATTATGAGGTCCAGCTTGACTAGGGGCCAAGGCAGGTTAGGGTGGTGCAGTGAATCCGTTATAAGCCAGATGCATTATGGAAAGATGGGGGGGCCCTTTGCATTTCGTCTCTCTTCATCACTTTCACCTTTGCATCCTCAGAAACCAGGGGTAGACATCATAGCTTGCGTGCATGACAGGAGAGCGTAAGAAGAGAGTTGTATCCTCCCGGGTCTGAAGGCCTTTGCTGGCGCGATTCTTTTCCAGAATCACTGTTGTTCACTCCTGTGTGGGTAGTGGAGGTTACTGCTGTCTGCTCCTACCTGCTCAGGGTATGCTGAAGCCTGGAAGCAAAGGCAGGGGCGTGTTCTTTCAGCCTGTGAGTTGCCCCTGGGAGACGGGTGTGTCTCACTAAAGATCTTTGAATGGGGGGAGGCTGGTATTTTTTTTTTTAAGTGCACAGGTAAAGGTGTTACACATTATTATTAAACTCTAAACAGCCATGAGATATGAGGTAGGCTCCATGGGACCAGACAGTTATTGATTTAGGCTCATTAAATCAATAGGTGGGAATAAAAAAGACTCCTCCCATTTTTTCAAGACTGATTACTTTTAAAAAAGTACGCTCCTCACAAATTGTGCTCTTGAGTTACATCAGTGGCTCTCAGCTGAGGGCAATTTTGCACCCACAGGGGACATGGGACAGTATCTGGAGACTCTGTTGGCTGTCAGGACTCTCTATAGGAGGTTGCTGCCGCATCTGGAGAGGGAGGGTCTGTGTGTTGCTCTGTGTCTTAGAGCCCACAGGGAGGTCCTCAGAACAAAGAATTTGACCGGTTCACAATGCCAGTTGTGCTCAGGTGGAGAACCCGGACTTAAGTGAAGCCCAGTCACAAAATGGAGCATTAGTTTCGTGCTTTTCATACAGATTTTCTTGTGTTCCTGGAGAGACAGCAGAAAGGAAAATGTTCAGAATCTCAGACGGGGCTCCTTTGGCTGCTAAGCCCCAGCTGACAATGCCGTGGATTCACCTTTATTTGTTATTTTCTTCTTTTCTTCTGAATAAAAAGAAGCAAAATCTGTGTTCCCTCTGTCGTCATTAAGAAGGTGGGTGCTCGAGGTGCTCTGGGGCTCCTCCACCCATTCCCCCCTCAAGCGATTATGCTAATCCGTGTTTGATCAGATGATTAAATTATAATTTGATTAATCCTGTGTGCTAACCGCTCTGAATGCATTTCCTCTCGCCTGGCTGCCTTGTGCCCGAAGCACCCTCAGCTGCAGTCTGGCGAGGCCTGTTTTTTTCCATAGATGTGGATTTCTGTGTTCAAAGCACTGCACATTCTCTTTGTTGCCTGGCAAAAGGGAGAGGGGATATTTCTGTGACCTGTTCTCTGCAGCAGAGGCTGCACAGGGAGGCCTCTGGGAAATGTGGAAACCCCAGTTAGAAAGCACGAATGATTTGAAGTCATCAGATGTGGAAAAGAGGAGAGAGCATCTGTGTGCAGATGGCGCTGAAGTCCCCAGGCCCTTTTCTCTGGGAGCCTCCTCTCGCATTTGAGTGTCACCTGAGCATAAGCCTCTTGTGTGCTTGGTGACCCTGGGAAGGGTGTTCTCTGCGTGGCTCTCATGTTTGTATTTCCTTTAAAAAGTACTCCATCATTTTGTTTTGGTTTTTTAATGCCATGGCTTAAGTTGGCTTTTGTATGCCATGTACTTCAGTCTGGGTGATTTTGAGGTTTGTTTAGTTCAAATGTTTTTGAAATTCTCTCTGATATGAGCATGCATAGGAAAGAACGTGAGTGGAAAATGGTGGCAGTGTTGGTACTCATGGGTTTCTACTCGAAGATAAGAGGTTGCCACCACCCATCGTGTGGTTTGGTGGGCTTAGCAATGATGGGGGAAAACGAACTGTCCTTGGACCCCACTGCCTATTGGTATACAGCTCTTTTTTTTTTTTTTTTTTTGAGATGGAGCCTCAAGCTATCCCCCTGGGTAGAGTGCCATGGCATCACAGCTCATAGCAACCTCCAACTCCTGGGCTCAAGCGAGTCTCCTGCCTCCGCCTCCCAAGTAGCTGAGACCATAGGCGCCCACCACAATGCCCGGCCATTTTTTGGTTACAGC
>CAUYQV010092062.1:0-24720 GCA_963574575.1 Galagoides demidoff
TGTGGTCCCAGCTACTTGGGAGGCGGAGGCAGGAGACTCGCTTGAGCCCAGGAGTTGGAGGTTGCTATGAGCTGTGATGCCATGGCACTCTACCCAGGGGGATAGCTTTAGGCTCCGTCTCAAAAAAAAAAAAAAAAAAAAGCTTAAGTATAATACAACAATCTACATTTATTCAAATAGTTAAGTCATCTGCTTCTGGAACCTGACAAGGGGGAGCTGACCTTATTGGTGGGGCTGGCGTTAGTGATGTGTGAACTCCTTTCCCCTAGCCATTCACACGTGCGCAATAGGATGCCTGTGACCCCAGTTACCACAAGCACACCTGCGCAAGTGCAAATGGCTCGCAAGTGCAAATGGCTCGCAAGTGCAAATGGCTCGGAGAAAGGAGCTGTGGCAGATAAAAGGTATTCCAGTCTTCCTTACCACTCTGCACTAAATGCAGGGTGTGGCTATGCAGATGTGCTGCATACCCACGCCCATCACTAGGTCTTATTATCGGGGTAGGGCTTATATTTAACAAATGCATAGAAATCCTGCTAGGGCTTATTTTGGGGGTAGGTCTTATTTTCGGGGAAACACAGTAGTGACAGGTGCCTGTAGTCCCAGCTACTCTGGAGACTGAGGCAGGAGTATTGCTAGAGCTCAAGAGTTAGAGGCTCCAGCGAGCCACTGCACTCCAGCTTACACAATAGGATGAGTCCTTATCTCTAAAAGGACAAAAAAAAGTTAAAATTTATGGGCTGGGCATGGTGGTTCATGCCTGTAATCCTAGCCCTCTGGGAGGCCGAGCTGGGTGGAGTGCTTGAGCTCACAGGTTCGAGACCAGCCTGGGCCAGAGCAAGACCCCAGCTATTTTTAGAGATGAGGTCAGTCCCTGTAGCTCAGCAGCTTGGGCGCCAGCCAAATTCACCAGATGTGGTGGGTTTGAACTCAGCCACGCCTGCCAAACAAAATGACAACTATAACAACAAAATAGCTGGGCATTGTGTTGGGTGCCTATAGTCCCAGCTACTTCAGAGTGAGACAAGAGAATCACTTAAGCCAAGAGTTTGAGGTTGTTGTGAGCTGTGACACCATAGCACTCTACTGAGGGTGACATAGTGAGACTCTGTCTCAAAATAAATAAATAAATAAATAAATAAATAAAAATAGCCGGGCATTGTGGCATGCTCCTGTAGTCCCAGCTACCTGGGAGGCTGAGGCAAGAGGATCACTTGAGCCCAAAGAGTTTGAGGTTGCTGTGAGCTATGATGTCACAGCACTCTACCGAGAGCAACAAAGTGAGACTGTCTCTAAAAAAAAAATTAAATTAAATTAAAAAAATAATTAAAAGTTTGCAAAGTATGAAATAAGGAGAAGCTGCAAGCCAAGCTGTGCTCCCAGGGTCAGGCAGTACATGCAGCACAGAGGCTGCCTTAGCAGGAAAGTTGAGGTTAGGTCATCTTAGTAACAAAAGCAAACCATTGGCTCAGTGCCTGTAGGTCAAGAACTAGGGTGCCAGCCACATATACCAGAGCTGGTGGGTTCAAATCTAACCAGGCCTGACAGACAATAACAACTACAACCAAAAAATAGCCAGACCTCATGGCAGGCACCTGTAGTCCCAGATACTTGGGACATTGAAGCAAGTGAATCACTGAAGCCCAAGAGTTTGAGGTTGCTCTGAGCTGTGACACCACAGCACTCTACCCAGAATGACATAGTGAGACTCTGTCTCAAAAAAAAAAGCAAACCATTGCCCAACTAGCAATCATTTCCTTTGTTGCCTCAAAAAAATGGGCTATGACCTTCTTTTGTGGCCTGAAACCACAGAAGAACTTCCTATTGTGGGACTTCCCCGACACCGCCTCCACCACAACATCAGAAGCTTTCTGCTCCTAGGTTTTGGGAGCAAACAAGGTGGCTTCTATCACCCTGAGGTCTGGCTCCACCTCCTTTGAGGTCTCTCCTTTCCCTTCTGTGTCTGGCCCTGTTTCCTGAGACTCATTGATTTTCCCTCTGCCACCTTCTGCACTCCATGTGACTTTGTCCCAGACTGGGTTCCTGGGAAGCCACTGCTGAGATAAGGATTTAAGTATTACATAAGTAGTGTACCTGGGAGGTGACCCCAGGAAGCACCAGTTGGGAAGAGTGGACAGGCATGAGTTTGCTAGGGCTGCTATGACAAAGCGGCACAGACTGGATGGCTCATATAGCAAAATGCAGTGTCTTAAAATTCTGGAGGCTGGCTCGGCGCCTGTGGCTCAATCGGCTAAGGCGCCAGCCACGTACACCTAAGGTGGCGGGTTCGAATCCCCAGCCCGGGCCCGCCAAACAACAATCATGGCTGCAACCAAAAAAAAAAAAATGGCCGGGTGTTGTGGCGGGCGCCTGTGGTCCCAGCTACTTGGGAGGCGGAGGCAGGAGACTCGCTTGAGCCCAGGAGTTGGAGGTTGCTGTGAGCTGTGAAGCCATGGCACTCTACCCAGGGGGATAGCTTGAGGCTCCGTCTCAAAAAAAAAAAAGATGAATAATGTTGACATAAGTTGAAATATAGAAGCATATAAAAGGTACACTTGAAAACCAACTAATGGATGAAATAAAATAATAAATGACACACAGTTACGTAAATACTACATTTAAATATTTATGTAATGCATACAGGAGGTTCAAGCTATAGAGCTTAAGTGACTTCTACAGAGAAACCTGGTTTCCTGGTTTTCTCTGCCTTGGGGACACAGAGGACTTTCTCCTGAAGAGAATGCCCCCACCATCTTCAATCGTGCCTTTCTTCTGGCACTTTGCACTTTTCTTCATAAGAAACCTCTGCCTCATGGGGAATGTAGACATTCACCAATTATTATGTGCATTGTGTAAACCAAATGAAACTTTTGTTTCTAAAATATCTTTATAGTAGGTAAGTACAAGATTCTATAATGGTCTCTCCAGTCCTGCCTATAGCCAGAAAGATTCCACTGATAGTTTTTGTGGCACTTCCTTACACATGGATGACTATACTGCTCTATAAATCTGGAAGCCTGCAACTTTGCTAAGAGTGCCAACCTTTGAATCTATTCACTCTTTCTATTGCTTCAATCCCACTGCAATCTGCCCTCTCACATGACCACAACAGCCTCCTAATTAGCCTTCTACTCTGTCCACGCTGTTTTCATTGACAAAGATGAATTGTCCAAAAGCTGGCAAGAATATCAAGAATGACATCTGATTGTGTCATTTCACTACTAAGAAGTGACTATGGTCTATGGATTCAGTATACATTCTTGGGTTTCCTTCAAAGCTTAGCATCAAGACATCTCTGTCTAATCCCTTCCTACTCTTTTTACCACATTCTCTGCTGTAACCACCATAAACTAATCAGTGTTTATTAAATACACTGAACTCTCCTTCCTACTCTTTATGGCCTTCTCTTCACTTATGATTGTCCTAACCCCACCATAGTCCACTATATTCCTTCCCCAGGTGAATAATTTGATGTTACGAAAATATGCAAATAAAATATACAGCAATAATAGTACAAAGGTCAGGAGTAGACAAAACAAAATATACTGAGTAAGGTTCTTAAATTAAATTTAAAGTGGCATAATACCTCTTGAAATGATAATGTGATAAGGTAGGATATTAAAAACGCTAAAGAAACAACTAAAAAAAAATTATGGCTAATAAGTAAAGAATATAAAATTGAATGACAATTAATATTCAAGTAGTACAGCAGAAAGCAAAAAGAGTAAGTTTTAAAAAAGGAACAGATAGAAAACAAATACCAAGATAATGATCTGGATACTATACATATCAACAGTAACATTAGATGTGATGCTTGAAGTGCATCAAATTCAAAGGAACAAGGTAGAAGTTATTAGATGAGGTTAAAACAAACAAAAATGAGCCAACCATCTGCTGACTAAAAGAATCATACTTCAAATATAACGACATAAATAGCATAAGAGTAAAATGATTGAAAAAGTATACCACAATAACACTAGTTCTAAATGTACTCGAAGGGCTATATTACTATCAGATAAAGTCTATTTTAAAGCAAAGAATATTTCCAGAAATAAACATAGTCATTTGTCAATGACAAAGGCATCAATTTATAAGAACAACATAATAATTCTTATTATATACCTCAGTAATTGTATTTTAAAATTTATGAAGCAAAAATTGACATAAGTAAAAGTCCAGGTGAACAAATCTCTGGTAATAGTGAAAAAATTCAATATCTATTTCTTTGTAATTGATAGGACCAGCCCACAGAAAATCAGTGTAAGTATGTTTGTATCTTTGAACACTACCAACCAAGTTGACTTAATGGATATTATTGAACATGCCACTCAAGAACAGAAAATATAATATTTTTAAGGGAACAGGGCACATTTACAAAGACAGGGAATTTTCTGAGTAAGTCTCAATACAGATAAAAGGATTCAATGGATACAAAGTATTTCCCCGTCTACAATTAAATTAGAAATAAAAAACCTAAAGGTATCAGGAACTACCTCAAATAATTGTAACTTATCCTATTTCTAAAAAACCTAGGAATAAATCTGAAGGGAAATATAAAACTATTCTTAGAAATTAAAATGAAAATAAAAACCTAATTGAATTTTTAGTGATGATTCTAAAGTAGTTGCAGTAAAAGGAAAAATCTATAGTTTAAATCCTATAGGTCTTTTTTTTTTTATTTCAGGCTTCTTTATTCCATGAATATTTACAGAACATCAACTATGGGCAAAACTTTGACATAATCATTGAAGATAACATTGGGACAAATATATCAATTTTATGAGGAAACAAAAGCTTTATCTACAAACCAATTATGAGATAAGTGTACTCATCACCACCACTCCTAGTAAAGTTGAAGATCCTAGCTAGTACAATTATGATAACTTAAAAATCCCAAGGGTTTGTAAAAAAAAAATACAAATTTCATTACTTCTGAGTTACCGAGTTACTTGCAAGTTGCCAAAAACAATATAAAAATTCAGCAACGTAGCTAACTTCAAAATGACTATACAAAATCAATTATAGAAGACCTATATTCCTCATAGGTCTTTTCTATTCTCTTTTGTATTACATTGCATCAGATGTTACAATTACATATATTTATCTTATTAATATTAATATATCTTAATTAATATGTTATTAATATAATGGAAGCTTTTTTGAGGACAAGGACTATATTTTCATTCTTGAATTCTTCACAGAATGTAATAATGTTATTTAAATTAGATTCAGAATGAATATTTATTGCACAAATAATGAATTTTTGATTCAGGTCCGTTGTTCTTTATGTTTTGTAATTGCTTCCAAACAACATATTCAGAAATGTTTTTAGTTTTCATTTCATTGTATCAACACTTTAAAAAAGTTATTTCATTAGTTCTCTTTGTTTCCTTTTTATTTTGTTATCTTTATTAGAGTATGTTAACTATTTGAAATAAGCTATTTTTCTTATACATGTACCTAAATTTAATATGATATATCATCTCTCAGTAGACTATGAGTAATGAATAAAACCAGTTTAATTCAAGCAAACAACCTGGACTGATTATACTTTTCTAGTGCTAAATTCATATGTGTACTGTGTAACTAAGTAAATACCAAGCGTAACACATGTGCTTCCTTTAAGAATTTCCTTAATTACATTAGTTGTAACATTATACGTTTCATCTTAGTTTTGTTTTTAGAAGCAAATTATTCATGTTGTCTCAGAGTTGGACATGTTCACTCTGCTTGGATGCAGTGGCAACTATTCTCTGCAGCTGTTCCTCATTTGTAGGAGACCATGCACCAAGCTTGTAGAAGCAGTCATGGGTTCTTGAGAGAGGTGCTGGGAGCCGGACAATCTCCTAGCCGGCATGGAGATGTTTGCTGCCTGGAGACAAGGCCTCAAGCAGCTGCCTGAGATAACGAGTTAAGATAGTTAAGATCTGTTCCTTAGCGAGTAGGTGTTATAATTCGTGGTGCAGGAGGGTGGGAATCCAGCAGGGGAGAAAAAGCACGTAGCAATCATTAAGCACATAGCTTATGTGGGCCCCCCACGCCTCTTGTGTAATGCTTCAATAAAAGGCCAATGCCGAGGTTGCTCAGGGCTCTACCTGAAATATGGAAAACCTCCCAGCCTCCATCTATGTATATCCTTTTCCTTTGTTCTTGCCCTGTTATTTTTGCGGTCATAAATATTAGCCATGAGTATAACTTTACGTTGAGCTGGGTGGCTGGGTGAGTCCTTCTAGAAAGCGATCAAAATAGTAGTTGAAACTGTCAAGGCTGCAATAGAGATATTTTTCATGTGTAAATTTTTTTTGGGGGGGGATTTTCTTTTTTTTTTTTATTGAATGGTAACTATGTACATTAGTGCACTTCTGGGGTACAGTGTGGGGTTTTCACACACAATTCGAAACACTTCCATCAAACTGGTTAACATAGCCTTCATGTCATTTTCTTAGTTATTATTTTAAAACATTCACATTCTACTCTTAGAAAGATCCACTTGTACCCTTGTAAAATAAACCTCAGAAGTGATCCCTCCAATTCCTCTCCCTCCACCCATTGTGTAAATTTTTTAATGTTTTATAATTTTGCTTTTTAATGTTTTATTTTTATTCCATACAACTGTGTGTGTGTATATATATACATATGTGTATGTGTATGTTTATATATATATAAATTGCTTGGGATTCACTGAGGGTACTAATTTTCTTAAGTCCCTCTTGTAATTGTGTTCCCCCCCCAAGAGGTGTGGCATACTCTGTGACCCCCTCATTTCATCCCTTCTCCCCTTTCCCCTCTCCCTCATTTTCTTAACCCCCTCCCTTATATTAGCTCATCTACTACCTCCATATTAGAATTAAGTACATTGAATTCTTGCTTCTCCATTCTTGTGATGCTTTACTAAAAAGAATGTGTTCCACCTCTATCCAGGTTAATAGAAAAGATGTAAAGTCTCCATCTTTTTAATGGCTGAATAATATCCCATGGTATATATATACCAAAGCTTCTTAATACATTCCTGGGTTGCTGGGCATTTAGGCTGTTTCCACCTTTTGGCAATTGTAAATTGAGCTGTGATAAACAGTCTAGCACAAATGTCTTTATGATAAAAGGATTTTTTTTCTTCTGAGTATATGCCCAGTAATGGGATTGCAGGATCAAATGGGGGGGTCTAGTTCGTGTTCTTTGAGGATTTTCCATACTTCCTTCCAAAAAGGTTGTATTAGTTTGCAGTCCCACCAGCAGTGCAAAAGTGTTCCCTTCTTTCCACATCCAGCATCTGTAGCTTTGAGACTTTGTGATGTGAGCCATTCTCACTGGGGTTAGGTGATATCTCAGGGTGGTTTCAATTTGCATTTCTCTGATGGTTAGGGACAATGAGCATTTTTTCATATGTTTATTAGCCATTTGTCTATCTTCTTTAGGGAAGGCTATTTCTCTTGCCCAGTGATATATGGGATTGTTGGGTCTTTTTATGTTGATTAATTCAAACCCAAGTAAGATACCATCATACATTCAAGATTTGGAAAAAATAATTCTGATTTGTATGGAACCAGGAAAAACCACATATATCCAAGGCAATTCTTAGTAATGAAAACAAATCCAGGGGTATCACACTACCAGACATTAGGCTATACTACAAGGTCATAGTAATTAAAACAGCATGGTGTTGGCACAAAAATAGAGACATTGACATTTGGAATGCAGTAAAAAAACATGAGATAAAACTAACATAGCCACCTGATATTTCATAAACCAAAGAAGAACATACATTGGCGGAAAGAATCCCTATTCAATAAATGGTGTTGGGAGAACTAGATAACCACATGTAGAAGACTGAAACTGGACCTGCACCTCTCACCATTTACCAAAATGGATTCAAGATAGATAAAAAAAAAGACCTAAATCTAAGGCATGAAACAATTAAAATCCTTGAAGAAAGTGTGAGGAAAACATTTGAAGATATCAGCCTGGGAAAAGATTTTTTGAAGAAGAATTCTGTGGCAGTTGCAACAATGAAAATAAACAAATGGGACTAAATTAAACTGAAAAGCTTTTGTGTACATCTAAGGAAACAACCACCAAAGAAAATAGACAACCTTCAGAATGGGAAAAGATATTTGCATATTATAAATTGGAAAAGAGCCAGATAACTAGGATCTACAGAAACTGGATATTTTTAATATTTCAAGACTTCAGAAACTAAGCATACTAAAGTCCTATTTCTTTTTGTCCCATTTTTATGATGCCAATTTTTACAGTGATTGCCACCATTTTTATCTTTTTAAAAATTGTTTTGCTAGCCAGGCATAGTATACAGGCTCATACCGGTAATCCCAGCACTGTAGGAGGCTGAGGAGGGAGAATTGCTTGAGCTCAGGAGTTTGAGATTTACCTGAGCAAGAATGAGACCCCAACTCCTAAAAAAATGAAAAACCCAGCTGGGCACCACAGCGAGCACCTGTAATACCACAGGTTTCTGGAGACTGAGGCAGTAAGATGACCACAGCCCAAGTCTGAGGTTGCAGTGAACTATGACACCATTACTCTCTGTTCAAGGGCATAGTGTGGGACTCTGTCTCAACAACAACAAAATGTTTTGCTCTTTCCCTAACTCAGTCTCTCTTATCCTATAACAACATATGCACACAATGAGTAAAAGAACTTCTAACAAATCTTTCAGTCTACTGTATTGTTAGATAATTGCCTCAGAAAGCTCCTTCCTGCCCTTAAAGTTACAACTCCTCTCTAGCACAGGGAGTGGCCTGCTTACCTCATCACCCTGTTCCACTTTCCCACTTCCCATTCCTAATGGCTTTTTCCGCCAGAGCAATAACTCCTTATGGGTTATCCCACCAGCCTGTCACCATTCTGAGACTTCCCTATATAAGAATATGTTTCTCCCCTCTTTTTCTCTTCTCTTTTCTTTTCCTCCTCTTCCCCCTTTACTCTCTCTCTCTTCTCTTCCCCACTCTCTCTTTATCTCTCTCCCCTCTTTTCTCATCTCTTTTCTCTCCTTGGTGCCGCTTTGCAGCCTCCCTCCCCCCACCAATAAAGACCTTTCATACAAGCCTCAGTGGTCTGTGCGATCTCTGCTGGTCGAAGTGCCTCTCTTTAAGATATCTTCAAGAAAACAATTATTTAAAATACATATGGACCAATATCATACTTTGTATCTTTATCCAAAGTATGTGTAGTAGGAACAGGACAGACCTAGAGTCAGTCCCTGAACATGGAGTTAAACCCTGTCTCTTTTTTGCTGTGTCATTTTGACAAGTATAGTGAAGATTAAAGTGGACCATGTATAAACACTGTCCAAAGTACAACACACACGTAGAACATCAAGACAAAATAACCCCAAACATTTATAAATTAAAAAATTGTTTCATGCTGCTATCAAAAGTGGATGTTTAAATTTTAACTATGTAAAAAAATGTTTACTGTCAGAATTAAAAATAAAGTTGGGTTTTGCATGTTAACCTTGAATCCCGTGACCTTGCTAAATCAACTGATTAGTTTTCATGAACATTTCTAGATGGCTTATGATTTTTTTTAACATAAAAAAGCCTTTAATGTTGAATAAAAATGGTAAGCATGCCCATCCTTGTTTTGTTTCTGATCTTATTGGGAAAGAGTTCAATATTTCACCATTAGCTCTACATTTTCATAAGTTCCCTTTGTCAGATGAAGAAGTTTCCATCTATTTCTAGTCTGTCCAAAGTTCTCAGAAATGTGCATTGAATTTTTTCAATTGTTTATGTCTCTATCAGGAAAATCATATGGTTTTTCTTCTTTATTCTATTAATAGCGTGTATTACATTGATTGCTTTTTGAGTGTTAAAACAGCTTCAGATGAAGCCTACTAGGCATGATATATTAGCCTTTTCATTGCAGTCAATGAATAGCTGCTGAAATTTATGTGAAACTGCTTTTATTTGGGAAAGAACTATTTCATAAGTATATTTATTTGCTGAGGATTTTGATGTCAGTTTGCAATAGTAAATCATTATCCCTTACAGCGTCTCTCAGAAGTTTATTTTCTTTTCTTTTTCTGTTGAAAGCCTACTGACTCTTTGTCATGGGCATGGATTGATTTGTCATGTACTTTAAGAACTTCCTTATGTAGTTTTTATATACATTAAAAACTTTCATTTGTGGGACAAATTACAAATTTTAAGTTTTAAAAAAAACCTGTGGCTGAGTAATACTATCTAGTAGCAGTGTGGATTTTAAGAATAATATATCCCATTTTCATTGAGATTATGGCTTATTTGTGTGCTTCAAATTTTTCCTTAATAATACAACAAATTATTTTTTATCTGATAATATAAATAAGTATATATCCTTCATTTATTACTTTTAGTTAACTTATGTGGCATGCCAAAGACCCTTAACAACCTAATTAAAAAAGAAAAAAAAATCACCAAAATATTAGTTTTCACTAAAGAGTTAAGATTTTATTCTATCAGAAAAAGAAATATGTCCTTGGGTTCATTATTTTTACTTTTAAAATTTCAAAGTATTACAGAGGTACAAATGTTTTGGTTATATGGTTTGCTTGATTGCTCCAGCTAGTACTTCCAGCACTGTGTTTAATAGAAGTATGACAGTGGGCACCGTGGTCTTGTTCCAGTTCTAAGTGGGAATGATTTCAACTTTTCCCATTTAATATGATGTTGACTGTGTATTTGCCATGTATGATTTTTATAATTTTGAGATATGTTCTGTCAATGCCCAAATTGTTGAGTTTTTATCATAAAAACCTGCTGAATTTTGTCAAATGCTTTTTTTGCATCTATTGTGATGATCATATAATCTCTGTTTTTGCTTCTTTTTATGTGGTAAATATAGTGATTTGTGTATGTTGAACTATTCTTGTATCCCTGAGATGAAGCCCACTTGGTTGGGCGGATTTTTTTTTTTATAAGCTACTGAACTTAGTTTATTAGAATTTTACTGAGGATTTTTACATGTATATTCATAAGGGATACTGGTCTAATTTTCTTTCTTGTTGTGTCCTTTTCTGGCTTTGGTATCTTAGTGATACTAACTTCACAGAATGAGTTAGGATGGAGTCCTTCCTTCTCAAGTTTATAAAATAATTTTTGCATTCTGGGTACCAATTCTTTGTAGGTCTAATAAAATTTGTCTGCAAAACCATTTGGGCCAGGAATTTTTTCTGTTGGAAGATATTTTATTGCTGACTCAATTTCATTGCTATAATTAGTCTATTTTTTCCTAATTGCAAGAGGTTGCGTGTTTCCAAGAATTTGTCTATTTCATCAGTGGTTTGGGTGCATAGAAATTTTTGTAATATTTACAGATGATATTTTGTGTTTCAGTAGTACCAGCTGTAATATCTTCTTTTTCATTTTTGATTGAGCTTATTTGGGTCACTTCTTTCCTAATTCTGGTTAATCTAATGAGAGGTCTATCAATTTTGTTTACCTTTTCAAAGAACCAAGTTTTTCTTTCATTTATTTTCTGTTTTTTATTTCACTTATTTATGTTCTAAGCTTAGTTATTTCTCTTCTGTTAGGTTTAGGTTTGGTTTGATCTTCCTTTGCTAGTTCCTTGAAACAACTATTAAATTGTTGGTTTGCTATCTTTCTGTTTTTTTGATATAGGCATTTAAGGCTATGAATTTTGCCTGTAAGATTGCTTGGCTGGATCCCACATATTTAGCTAACTAAATCCTCAGTGTCATTCAGTTCAAGGAATCTTTTGATTTTCATCTTAATTTCCTGCTTGACCTAATAATCATTCAAAAATAGGTTAATTTTTATGACTGTGTAGAATAGAGTGTTTCTAATGGACTTGATTTCTTGTTTTATTTGGGTCTAAGAAGACATGTGGTCTAATTTATATTTTTTTGAATTTTTTGAGACATGCTTTGTGGGCTAAGATGTAATCAATTTTAGAGAATCTTCCATGTACCAGTGAGAAGAATATATATTCAGTAGGTTTTGGGCAGAATATTCTGTTAATGTTTATTAGGCTCATTTGCTCTAGAGCAGCAGTTCTCAACCTGTAGGTCGCGACCCACAGGAACTGTATTAAAGGGCCACAGCATTAGGAAGGTTGAGAACCACTGCTCTAGAGTCTAGTGTTTATTTTCTGGTAGGAGTATCTATCTGGTGCTGTCAGTCGGGTACTGAAGTCACTAGCAATTAACATGTTGCTGTTTATTATTTTGCTTTGATCTTGTAAGGTTTGCTTTATGAATCTGGGTGCATTTGTGCTAGGTGGATAAATGTTTAGAATTATGTGTTCTTGATGAATTGTTCCTTTTGTCATTATATAATTGTCACCTTTGCCTTTATGGTTGATTTGAAATTATTACGTTTGCTGACATGAGAATGACTATATATTTGTTTTCTTTTGATTTCCGTTTGCATAGAATTTTTTTCTGATCCTTTGATATTGAGGCCGAATGAGTCTTTGTGGATTATATATGGTTCCTGGAGACAGATGATACTTGGATAATATCTTTTTAATCCATTCATCCAGCCTATATCTCTTGAGTGAGGAATTTAAACAGTTCACATTTATTGAAAGATTGAGAAGTAGGATGTATTTTGTTCATCCTGTTTAGAATTTTATTGGTTTGTTTTGTCTCTTGAACCATTATTTTATACGGGCTCTGAGCTTTAGCTTTGAGGTGGTTTTACACTGGTCAGCTTCCATTGTGTTCATCAATGTATAATGCAGGTTGCAGTACTTCCCACAGGCCAGGTCTGGATCATGCCAAGCTAAGGAAGCTTAACTTTCTTTGATAGTAATGCTAATCCCTAAAGGTTGTAAAGCTTGAAGAAGAAGACAGACTATTTCTGCTCTTTAAGAAGAAGAAACTAGTGATAGTGTCTTTTCTGGGATTATATTTTACGAATTGAGAATCCAAATACACAAATGGCCAGACCTTATATAAAAATAGAACTCTAACCCACAAACTGCAGTGACTTTCCCAGTGAACCAACCAAATATGTATTGCAACCAGCCCAGGAAGACAGCTATAAGCCAGACTTGCAGAAAGTTAGGCTGCTATCTGCAGTCATGGATCCAGGAAGTCAAAAAATAACCCTTGCAGCAATTGGCCCTAAATGGCAAGGGCCAGACCAATAACTGCCAGGTTTACTAATTTTTGTCCCTGCTTCCAACATAAGACCACTCCCTTAGAACACTCCACTCCATTCAGACTGTGTCTCTCACTGACAGCAGCCTCCATGCCTTCAGGGCATACTTGAAGCCTTCCTTCTTTCCCACTGTGAAGCTTCTCTACTCACCTGCCTGCCTTGGGGTTTTTGCCAAAATGCAAGTGATAATAGCTTATTTCTTTGTTATTGGACATTCTGAATAAATAACTTTTGCTTGTTCTCATGTGGGTGGTCTTTGTCTATTTCCACAACATATACTATGATTAAACTTCAGGATTCTTTTAAAAATAACAGCAGTATTGAGATAGTGTGCATCTGTCCTCCTTATGAATTAGGTTTCTCAGTGTGCCAGGCAGGGTGTCTGGCAATGAGGACTCACGCTCTCTCATGCATGCTCTTGCCCTTCAAAGTCATTCATATTACGCAGGATAGATCAGACACTATCAGAGATAGAACTGAATCCACATGAAAACTCACACAGGCTGTTTATTCAGAAACTTAGAGCAAGGAAGCCCATATGCTATCATTTTTATTTTAGCAGAGGGCCAAGGGTGTTGAAAAGGAGAATACCTTTTATATAGTAAAAAATATCAAAATACTAAAATAATCTGATGGGAAAGCATTATATTAAAATGTGATGTGGAAACAGATGTATCTGACAGATCTTGGTTGACTGGATGGGGATAAGCCAGCATTTGGAGACCATTTCAAAACAAGAAGTATTATTCAATGTTAGGGACAGTAGCTGGTTTTCTGTGGCTGACCTGGAGCAAGTCTAGTTGACGGGATGTTTTGTGCAATCTGTCATGATGGTGCTTAATGGGTGGGGACACAGGGGTGGCAGGCAGTTTTTCACCACTATGTGTTAAGTGTTAAGTCCCTAATATATATATATATTTTTTTGTTTGTTTGTTTGTTTGTTTGTTTGTTTGTTTGTTTGCAGTTTTGGTCGGGGCTGGGTTTGAACTCACCACCTCCAGCATATGGGGCCAGTGTCCTACTCCTTTGAGCCACAGGTGCTGCCCAGTCCTGAATATTTTTATATGAAGAAATATGAATTTACAGATGAGATAAATTTGGTACTGCTCTACTGAGGTTACAAAGGGATAAAACTACAAAATTGGCCACCCCCACAAAAAAAACATCTAAAAACCAAAAGAAATGTTTGGCATTAAAAAAGGTGGACGTGTGGCTCAGAGCCTATAGCTCAGTGGCTAGGGCGCCAGCCACATACACCAGAGCTGGCAGGTTTGAACCCAGCTTGGTCCTGCCAAACAACAATGACAACTACAACCAAAAAAAGGTGAATGTGTGTGTACCTATGTGTACATAAGATTATTTTTAAGAACACACTAATACATAAAGCAGGGCTGCAGACTAGCAGCAGTCTATAATCTGAACTTTTGTTTTATGTATATTGGCTAATGCTAAAAAGTGGAATTTTCATGTCATTATCAGCAGTGTGCATTTTCCTGTTTTCTATATTTATTACCATGGGCACAAACTTACACCAGGGTATTTCACATACCATGTTGCCTTTCCAGGTAAACCTTTCAGTTTGGTTTTACAAGTGTTGGGGAAATGTAACTAAAACAAAGTCTTCTCCCAACCCACACATTCTCTCCACAAAGGCAGTAGATAAAGAGAACACTTTCATTGCTAAGTAGTATTCATTCAGAACGTGATGCATGCCACAGGCAACCAGCCAAGGGATTGTGAAGACAGAAAGGAGTCTCTACCATCAGGTAGCCAAGCAAACACAGCCTATTACATACACACTGTCCAGATGAAGAGTAACTAGTCCTCAAGTTGGAGGACTTGACTTACCCTTATAGGTAGGGAAAGTTAGCTTATTGGCTTTATCCAGAGAAAAACCAAAAACCTCATACCATTATGACAGGAGATAGCTTTGCAAGCTGGAGCAAGGTGCCCACAAAAGTAAAGTTCCTACCATCCTTCAGAATTGGGAGATAGGGTCCTGTCTCTCTTGATGGTGACATTTTAAAGATGCCTCCCAGGTCCTTGAACAAGACAGTCTGGGTCATAAAGCCTACAAAAGATCTATTTTCAAAACAATTTTCATACATTCCTAAGAGAGGATAGAGTACTTATAGTAAGTTTTCTAAAGTAAATGCTCTAAGATAAATGAGGACAGAGAAGTCTCTTCCTTTATATTCAACATGGAGAATTAAGTCCCTTATTTTTAATTTTAATTTACTCTCATACAAAGTCCACCTAAATGTGCCCCCTCCTAAGTAAAGTCGCTCAAGAAAACACTTTAAAAAACAGCACTCTTCAATATTAACAATTATTGGCATTTGTGTAGTGATAATTCTAAGACTTAAATTTCAAGGAATCAGGGAGCCTTTTAAAATGCAGATTTTTAGGGACATGGCTATAAATACTTATTATAAAGACCTGGGATTCAGTATAACTATTTTCCTTCTAATTAAACTCTTCCCAGGCTATTCTGAGGCTGGTTATCCCATACCTTTCTTCAAGCAAGACCACCTAGGGCTATGTAACTTCAGTGAAATATAATAGTGACCTTGTATAATGGCTTTTGGATTTGCTTAGTGGCCCTCTGGGCACCCTTAGGCTACTTGTTTATACAATACAATTAAAAATTTCTAGTTATCTTTGTAGCCACCTTTTCATTTTAAGACACAAAAGGTATTCCTTGTTCTATAACTGAGTGATTGTTGTAACACTATGATTTAGAGCATCTCCACATACTAGCCCCACACAAAATGCACCACAATGATGTGCTCTAAATATACTATGAGTCAGATATCATTAAAAAAGTATTCATTACTATTGTATTTATATGCCACAAGGAGTAAAACAAATGAAAATTGGCTATCAAATGTGAAATATATTTGTGACATACTGCTATGTTCAATATGTAAGCAAGTCCCAGACTTATTCTATTAATAGTAGTCAGCTTTTCAGTTAATGTTCTCTCTGTACCACTAGACTAGACCTCTAAGGCATGGCTAACTATCTTCAACTTAAGTGCTTTACGCACTAAGTGGCAAAATTATTAACACAATTATAATTTAAAATATAATTGTTCATTTAAAAAATGGTGACATCTACTTATAATCAGCATAAGTGACAATAGTTTTTTAGTTATTTAAATTGTATAGCTGTAAGTTTTAGAATTACCATATATAGGGGAAAGGCCTATATGCCTCTGGCCAAAAAAAGTTGTTTGAGAGAGAGCAGTGAAAAGACTTTGTGCAGGCATACTTGTGAGAAATGGAGGCTGAATCCCATATGGCTGAGTTGGTTGTGGGCCTAAAACCCCCTGACCTAAGGTTGGCCTGGTCAGCTGTGGGCATAAAAAACTCCTGACTTAAGGCCCACGTGGGAGTGGAGATTTGCATACAAATTTCTGTATGACCTAGAAGTTTCTCTATGCCTTATTTTAAAGATCAAAACTGCCTCCAAATAGCAAGGTTAGTAGGACAGACTTTCAAACCGGCTCTTTTCTCCATAGCCTCAGGCTTCATAAGGTAAGAACAAAAGAAGTAATGGCTAACAACATGTTCTCCATTAAGTTATGTTAAACTGGGTTATATTGGAAGGGTTATGTTAAAAGGTGTATGTTGGGTGGATTATCAGATTACTAGGGAAGAACAAGGTAGTCACAAGATGTTTAAATGGATGAATGAAGTCATTGATGTCCAGTGCACATCTGCAGAGGGATTGTAATGAATATTAATGAGGTCATTGATGTTTAGTATGCATATATAAGACTGGCTATATAAAACAACAGTAAATAGAGAAAGCTTGCCATTTTGCCTGAGCGAGCAAATGGTCACCTTTATTTAAAATACAATTTCAATAAGTGTGCTTATTCTTCGCAACATTGCTTTTCCATGAGATCCTAACAGCAACAACCATAACCTGTACTGAATAATTTGTTAAAATATTTAACAAGATCATAAGCTAAACTAATATTAGAAATATTTAAGCAAAAGAGATAATGCTTGAAGTTATTCTTTAGGAAACAAAGTAATATTTTCTTTAGAAACATGTTTTCTTAACATGTTAATGTATTATTAAAATCTTGGGAAAGGGGCCCTCAATCATTCGCTTATTTATTTCTATTTGTTGTGATGATTTATTACAGAATTTAATGGAATATGGAAAAGCTTCTATAAGGCATGTTCAGTCTACAGAAAAATAAAATTATTATTGAATTTATCAGGACAAAAGCCTGCAGTTTAAAGAAACATGATATAATTCCTATAGGTTATTTTATTTATTTATTTATTTATTTATTTATTTATTTATTTATTTGCCAGCTAAGGCCATTGCCTCTGCTTTCTACTGCTAATGTCAATCCCCTACTCCCACCATCTCGCAAGCACCGAAAAAGTGGAAAAAATGCTGTTTTACTTCATTCACGCTTATCTCTTTCAAGCTCTTCAAACTCTTTAGCCAGGTAGCAAACTGACACTTTCCTCTCCCCTAAAAAGGAAACAGATTTGCTGGTGCATGCCTGTAGTCCCAGCCTTGGGAGACTAAGGGAGAAGGATTCTTTCAGCCTAAGAGTCAGAGGCTGCAGTGCACTAGGACTGCTCCTACGACAAAAGCTGTACTCCAACCTAGGCAACGTGGTAAAACCTCCCTTGGCTCTTAAAGAAAAAAATCCCAAAACACAAACACAGAAAATTCCCCAAACCAATATTTGTCCTGTATGACCTTATACTACTTCCTACCTATCATAATCCAGACAGTTTTATTCTCTCTTTATGAAATATTATTTTTTGGCACATCCTCCTGGAAGGTGCTGGAGCATTCTTCATCTAGCTCCTTCTTTTGCTGTGCAGGGCTAACCTATCTTTCAAAACCTAAGCACATGTGATCTATTCCCTGGCAGGTATCTTTACCTCCACTGGCAGAAATGATCATCTCTAAACTACCACTACCCCAAGTTTGTCCCATCTTTTCAAATATCCATTCAAGATATAATTTCTGAGTCATGGGAAACCCCTACTGAACAAGGTCAGATCTCATGGAGCTCCAAGTTTCTGCTAGTAGAGTTCACAGACTGATGTCTATTAGAGGTACCTGTGTTTTTCTCCTCTCCAACTATAAAGCAAACCCTCTGAAGGCAGGCATAGTGTCTTATTCATCTTTGTATCCTTACAATACTTAGGACAGCATCTGGGATATAGCAGATAAATGATCAATAAGGTGATTTTACTATGTAAAGAAAACATGCTCTGTTCATTTGAATAACTGTGAAAGTACAGGTGGCCCCTAATTTACCAGCTAATACTTTTCCTTTTATATGGTTCTTCTATCTTTAGCCTGAACTCAGTATCTATTATGATCACTTTATGAGTTACTGTAAAATAATTTAGAGATTTTTAAAGAGTGGGAGGCAGCATTCAGAAGGTTGAGGGGAAGCTGGAAATTCACTAGTTAAGAAGGATCAATTCCTCACTGCACCTGAAATAAATGATCTGAAATACAAATCTGAACACTTCATTACCATATTGACAATTACCTATAGACAATAATTTTTAGGATAAAACCTAATCTAGCTAATATACTTCCTTGTGACCTGCATTTAATAGATCCTGCTGAATTTTTCAATTCATTTCTTTCTTTCCATTTGCCTGGCTTATTCTTGCTTTAGTTCTGTTTTCTGCCACAGATTACACTCCCATTTTCCTTTTCAGGAACCACTTCTCCTCCATTTCTAGCCTTGTAGTTTATGAGAAGTTGTACTTGAC
Source organism: Galagoides demidoff (assembly GCA_963574575.1). Lineage (NCBI taxonomy): Eukaryota > Metazoa > Chordata > Mammalia > Primates > Galagidae > Galagoides > Galagoides demidoff. Next base: position 18,899 of record CAUYQV010092062.1, read on the forward strand.
TGGTTGAAGTCAGTCTGCATATCTAATCTCCTATATCCATTAGCAGACACTCCTCATTACCCCCTACCTTACTCTCAGCTCTAGGCCACTAGGAATCTATTTTCTATCTTTGCGGTTTGCCTAGTCAGTACATTTTATATGGAACCATATGATAGCTGTTTTTTGGTGACTGCCTTCTTTCAATTAGCATAATGTTTTTGAGGGTCAGATATGTTACCCTATGCATCAGTCATTCCTTCATGTGGCTGAATAAAATAGCATTAGACATAATCAATGTGTCATGGACATTTGGGTCACATCTATGATTTGACTATGATATATAATTCTTTCTTTTTTTCTTTTTTTGCAATTTTGGCCAGGGCCAGGCTTGAACCCACCACCCACAGTATATGGGGCCAGAGCCCTACTCCTTGAGCCATAGGCACTGTCCTTATGATATATAATGAAATGAAAAACTATGTAAACAGTTCTAAACAATGGAAAAACAGTTTCAATTTCTACAATGAAAAACAATGCCATGTTTTGTGTGGATGCATGGTTTAAGTTCTCTTGGGTATGTGCCCTGAAGTAGACTCACTAGATTGTATGGTAACTCTGTAACATTTTGGACAACTACCAAACTGTATTCTAAAGTGGCTGCATCATTTAATGTCCTAAAAATCATATATGAAGGTTTCAATTTTTCCACATTTCTCTGACTCCTTGCCAAAAATTGCTATAATCTTTTCTAATTAACCTTTTTATTTTGGGTAAGTATAGATTGGTGTGCAGTTTTAAGAAATAATGCAGAGAGATCTAGTACACTTCAACTACTTTCCCCAATAGTAACATCTTGAAAAACTGTAGTGCAATGTCACAACCAGGATATCAATATGGGTACAGTCAAGTGGAGGGAGAGTAATTGGTGGGACCACACCTAACGTGCATCTTACAAGGGTACATGTGAAATTTACTAAGTGTAGAATGTAAATGTCTTAACACAATAACTAAGAAAATGCTGTGAAGGCTATGTTGACCAGTTTGATGAAAGCATTTCAAATTGTATGTAAAACCAGCACATTGTACCCCATGATTGCATTAATGTACACAGCAATGATTTAATAATAATAAAAGAGACCACTTTCCTCACCATAAAAGTCTCTCGTGTTGCCCCTTTTAACCATACCCTCTTTCTTCTCACACCCATCCCTACCTTAATTACTAGCAACTTCTGATCTGATTTACATTTCTATAATTATGCTTTATAAAAATGTTACCTAAGAGAAACATAGTATGTAATGTTTTGATATCTATCCTTTATTTAATGACAGTCATCTTAGGGGTGTAAACTGGTATCTCAACATGGTTTTATTTGGTATTTCTCTGATGACTAATGACACTGAGCATTTTTTCATCTGGTTATTATCCATTGTATAACTTTTTGTCCACAAAAAATGATTTGGATAGTGTCTATTCAGATCCTTTACCCATTTTTTAAAATTAATAGACATTATTCAGAGAAGTTTTTTTTTTTTTAATTTAGAGAAGTTCTGGATTCATGGCAAAATTGAACCAAAATTACAGTGGTTTTTATATACCCCTTTTCCCACACATACACAGCCTCAACCCAGCTTTGTTATAACCGATGGACCTACCCTGTCACATCTCACCATCTGTGGTCCATAATTTACATTAGGGTTTACTTTTAGTCTTACACATTCTGTGGGCATGGACAAATGCATACTAATATGTATTCACCATTATATGTAGGTCACTACAAAAGTTTTGAGATAGACTGTGTTATTTCGCTTCCATTATTTTGCTTTCCAGAAACATAGCTAACAGCATCATTTCTGATTCACCCATGCAAGCTTTAACTTGTTTAGCTTATTGGTGTTGCTGGAAGGGCTTCATTTGTTTCTGTCTGTGTGAATTTTACATTTCTTGATTTTTGTGTATCTCAAAACTTTTGTAATGATGCACATAGTCCTACTGGGTGATTTCACTGCCCTAAAAAAAATTCTCTGCATTTTCCCTATTTATCCTGCCCTCTCCTAACTCTTGGACACCACTGATCTTTTTATTCTCTCCATGGTTTTGACTTTTTGAGAGACCCACATTTTTGGATTTATAAAGTATATATGATTTACAGACTGGCTTCTTTCACTTAGAAAGGAATATTTATTTAAGTTTTGCATGCCTTTTCATGGCTTGATAGCAAATTTAATTTTAGCATTGAATTCTTTCTTTATTCTTTGTTTTTCCCATTCCATTTACTTTCCCCTATTCAATCTGGATGCCTTTTATTGTACATTCTTGCCTAACTGTCCTGGCTAGAACCTCCAGTACAAGGTTAATAGGTGAAAGTACAGACAACCTGGCCTTCTTCTGGCTCTTAGGTTGTCTTTCATTGTTAAATATGATATTAGCTGTGAGCTTTTTAAAAATATGTCCTTTATAAATTGTAGGAAGTAGTATTTTTAAGTTTTTTTTATCATGAAAGGTTATTAATTTACTTAAATGCCTTTTCTGTATTTATTGAAATGATCATCTGGGTTTTCTCTTTATTAATATGGTAAACTATATCAATTTTACATTCTTGGAATAAATACCATTATATTGTGGTGTTTGTTGCTTTATATGTTGCTAAATTTTGTTTTTTATTATATTTAAGAGAGTGTTTATATCTATATTTGTGATAGGTAATTGGTCTATAGCTTTCTTTTCTTGTGATAATTAGCTGGTTTTGATTTCAGGATAATATCGCCTTCATAATGAGTTGGAAGTTTCTCTATGTTTTGGATGAAATCATGAGATTAAAAATTAAAATTAATTAGTATTAATTTTTGATTAACTATTTTATAGAAACAGCCAATAAATTAAGATAGGCTTTTGTTTGTAGGGTGGGAAGTGTTATAATTACTAATTCCACTTATTTAGTTATTACAGCTATCTTTGGATTTTCCATTTCCTTTCAGTTGGTTTCAGTGGTTTGTGTCTTTCTTAGAACTCATCAATTTCATCTAAATGTTTTAATTGGTAGGCATATGGTTGCTTATAGAATTTCCTTTTAATTATTTTAATTTTCATAAGATCTGCAGTGTTCATTCTTTCAGTGTTAGTAGTTTGACTCTTTCTCTTTTTTTCTGTAAGTCTACCTAAAGCATTGAAAATTTTGTTGATCTTTTAAAAGAATAAAATTTTTATTCCATTAATTTTCATCACTTTTTTATTGTCTATTTTATAAAATTCAACTCAATATTATTTTCTTTCTTCTGTTTACTTTACATTCTGCTCTTTTTAAAAATGTCTTAAAATGGAAGTTAACTTTCATATTTGATGTATATATTTTTTAAGTTTAGGCATTGACAGTTTTAAATTTCCCATGAAGGACCATTTTAGTTATATTCTATCAGGTCTGGTATGTTGTAACTTTCATCATCATTTATCTCCAAGTATTTTCTAATTTTTCTTGAGTTTTCCCAATTGTTCCCAACTTGAGTGTTACATTGCATGTTTTCTCTCTAATTTTATCAGTTTTTGCTTCATGTGTTTTGAGCTCTGCTGTTAGGTAAATATGTGTTTATAACTGTTATAACTATATAGTGGGTTGGCCACTGTATCATTATGAAATATCTTACTTTATCTATCATAACCCTTCTTTGTTTTATAGTCTATTTTTCCCTGATACTAATTTAGCCATTTCATCTTTCTCATGCTTGCTGTTTGCATGGCATATCTTTTTTCTCTCCTTTTAATTTCTTATGGTTTAATAAAAGAAGTATATCCTTGATATAAGACTATAATTATTATTTTTTATCCTGACAATCTTTCTTTCAACTGGATTGTTTAATCTTTTGTTTTCTATAAGTTTCATGTCTTTATTAATTTTTTACTATTTTATTTCAATTGGGTAAATATTTCCTATTATGAAATTATGATTTCATAATTTTCATGATTTTCATGATTTTAATTATTTTCATGATTTTCACTTTTTTAATTATTTCCTTAATGGTTGCTCTAGGGGTTTCTGTATACATCTTATCTTACCAAAATATGCTTCAGATTTATACTCAATTACAGCAAGATTTAAAATTGTTATTTCACATGTACTCTTGTAAAATGCACTGTAGTTGTGTTCCCACCAATTACCCTCCCTTAACCCATTCTCTCCCCTCCCCTCCCCTCTCTCTCCTCTTTCCCCTTCTTCTTGGGCTATAGTTGGGTTATAGCTTTCATATGAAAGCTAGGTAATTTTATTTTTAACTTTTTTTAGGAACTCAGTATTTTTTGTCACACATAGATCAACTAACAATTTTAAGGGGGCTTACCAACAATGGCACAAGATGGCCATTACATTCTAACATTATTTAATGTCAAATGAATAGTTCCACCATTCTGGACTTAAAAACCCAGGTTTGAACTCTTCACCATTGAAATTCTATTGGAAAATCTTAAATGTCTGCCCAAATCAACAACAATAATTTGTTTCACTTGGCAAGGAAAAATGTTTAAAATTTAATGAAGCCAGCAGATTTCCACAATCCTAGGTTGCCAAGCAGCAATCATGCTAATAAACGGCCAGTGCCTTCCTTGTAAGAAGAATGTTTGCAGGGAGAGAGAGGGTCAGTCGCTAATGGAGAGAGGCTGGCTATGCGGCTTCTATAGGAAGCAAAGTGCAATCCATCATTTTGGATTGTTTACTTTGAAAATGCAGCGTGTCCACTGGGAGTCACAGTTTTCCAAAGGTCTTCTTGCTGGTCCTGCTGATTCATATTCCCATAATTCCTCTACCGCATAATATTTTCCCATCACCATGGAGACTGTGTGAGAAGAAGGTATGGTGAGAAACATCAGGGTTTACTTCTAATTTCACAGAACCAAGACTTAACTTCTGCTGAAAAGTGGGCTCCAAGCTCATATTTTAGAGGGAAAAGTGGGTTCCACTCAGCAAAGCTCTCTAGAGCTATACTTCAGGGAGTGAGAGCTGAGCACCTTGTCCTGGTTCAGGCACTTTCTAGTCATTGGCCTTGGATAAGGTTCTGTCTCCCCAAGCCTCAGTTCCTTACTCTGTAAAATGGGATGGAGGACAGGATTAGGTTTCTCTGAGGAAATGGTGGAGAAAGCACAAGACTCTTACAAATTGTAAAGCTTTATTCAACACAAAAAAATTCCAAATCAAACCCAAATACAAGCTCCCACTCCTTATTCCAGCCAAGGTGCTGTTGCAGATGGTCTCATCTTGCGTCACTGTGGGTTGCTTTCTTAGGGCCTCCCCCAGTGCCCACATTCACACATACACACACACATCTGTGACCTCATAGGAGACAGGAACTTTGCTTTATATTTATTCTGAACCCTCCACTTTGCGGAGCACATGATTGTACTCAGAGTAGGCCTTGACAAAGACTCACACGCAAATTTGGATCCAGGAAATACTTGCCAGGTCCACTCTGTGTGGGGCTCCGAGGCCCAGAGATAAATCAGAGGGAGAGGACGAGTCACCCCGATTCAAAGCCACTCCTTTGGTTTCCTGGCAGCTTTTTCCAGGGGTTGTGGGGGAGAAGTACTCCCACAATAAAAGTCCACAAGGAATGTAAGATTCATCTTAATTTCAGAAACCTTCCCAGGGAAAACGTATGTCTTAAAGTTGAGGAAATACAAGTATTACGACGCCATGTGTTAAGTGAAGTTCTCAGTTCTTTTTTTTTTTTGGAGACAGAGCCTCAAGCTATCCCCCTGGGTAGAGTGCCATGGCATCACAGCTCATAGCAACCTCCAACTCCTGGGCTCAAGCGAGTCTCCTGTCTCCGCCTCCCAAGCAGCTGGGACCACAGGCACCC
>CAUYQV010092065.1:0-13394 GCA_963574575.1 Galagoides demidoff
GCCTGTGGTCCCAGCTACTTGGGAGGCGGAGGCAGGAGACTCGCTTGAGCCCAGGAGTGGGAGGTTGCTATGAACTGTGATGCCATGCACTCTACCCAGGGGGATAGCTTGAGGCTCCATCTCAAAAAAAAAAAAAAAAAAGAAGGTTCAGAGATCAGCCTGAGCCCAAAGTGTTCGGACTTTTTTACTTTTCTAGGCCTTTTACACAAATATTTAGGGAAGAATCTGAATCTCCTTGCTCTCCCCAGCAGCTCTCAACCTGCTTGCCCGCCCTCCATGATGCCCTCCCAGTTCGCAGAGCCCCAGGTGTGGTTGCAGGGTTGGGAGATTAAACTGAACACAGATGGGTGGGAAGGGAACAAGACAAGGACAGGGAAGTCAAGTCAGAACAAGTGGTCATTAAACGAATGACAAATATTTACTAAGCACCGTGATGTCAGATGACATGTGTGAGGAGGCATCTTTCATCTAAGGGGCCGTCCCTGGGCCCCAGCCAGCCCATGTGTGAGCACGATGAAGGACTGGAAAAGACCATTCACTTCACAGCTTTCCAGCGGCGGGGCTGCTCCAGTATCTGTTTGGGGGAACAAATTCAGCAAGGTTTGCCATATGCTCAAATGCAACCCTAAAACCACTGGTCCCCTGAAGAAAAGACAGTCACCAACCGTCCTTACAGAATTGGCCATCTGCGTGGGGAGACATGATTCCTACCCAGATGGTAAGCGAGGGAGAACTTCAGAAGTCCAGAGCTCTCTGTCGGTGCCCAGAGCGGGGTTCACAGCAGGGGAAGCCCTAAGTTCTCCCCCAACCAGTCCTAGTTCTAGGGACTCGGCTAGGACAGAGGCCCTGAGGACCCGCTAACAATAACCACAGTTTAAATACTATGGAACGCTCACTATGTGCCAGACATAGCTCGAAGCCTCTTATACTTAATGTGTTTCATTTTTATAACAACCCTCTCATGGCAAAAGAGGGAAAAGGCACAGAAAGGAGGTTGGCTGGTTAGGAGGCAGTGAGGTCAGAAGTCAAACCATGTCAGGCCGGACCCAAAGCCTCTGCTTGCAACCCTCACTCTAGCCTGCCTAAGAGTCCACAAAAGCACATAAAAGCAAGCCATTGTGTTCCCGTTAGTCATTCATTTATTCATCGACCAGGCTTTTAGGAAGATGCCTTCTAGAGGTCAGGCTAGGAAAAGAGGGGGTGGGAGAAGGAGAGGGAGAGGGAAAATTTGTAGTTACAGGCACTGTCAGGGGTTGATGACGATGAGGAGCAGCTGCAAAATTAAACATTGCCATGGGAGTATAAATTGGCTTAGCATTTTGGAAACTTCAATGGTGTCTACCAAAGATGAACACACGTCTAACTCCTAACGTGGTAGGTAGTTCCACGGCATGGTATATACCCCAAACAACATGCATAGAAGCAATATAAATGTTTGCCATAGAGTTCATTCCATTTGGCCCCCAAATGAGAACAATTCAAAATGCCTCAAACAGTTAAAATGAATAAGTAAATGTGGTTTCATTTAATGGAATACTATGCAATGAAAATGAATGGATATCGTGTATGACAACAAAGAATCTCCCAAGCAAAAACCAGACTGTATTATTTAACTCTGATAAAGTTTAAATGCAAGCAAACAAAATGAATCTATCTGGAAGTCAAGTTGTGCCTCCCTTGAAGGAGAAAAATGGAGCTAACGGTTGAACAGGTGCGCGAGGAGGACAGTTTTGGGGGAGCTGTTGATCTCTTGATCAGGTGGGGTGGTTTTGCTTTTTAGTATTTCGTCAAGCTATTCACATCTGATACATGCACTTTTCTTTGTATTTTGTTATGTGATAATAAAAATGTTTATTAAAATATGTAGTGTGATTAAATAAAAACTGGACATTATGGGCATCTTCCCCAATTTGGGGGGGGGGGTCAGACAAAGGCGTTTCGTTTTCAGGTAGTTTAAGAAACAGATGCTGAGAAAGATCTGGAGGATCCAGGTAGGCCATCTGTTAGGAATTGCATGTGAAGATGAGGTGGAAAAAAGGGCATTCCTGGCACAAGCTTGCAATGTGGGCGTTGGGGGGCAAGTTGCATGAATACAGTGAAGGAGATATTGGTAGCAGAAGGGACGCAGACAGACCCAGGGTGGAATCCCAGCTCTACTGACCAGCTTTCCAGTTACGGGCAACTAGTAACTTGGTCACATTCTTGCCTAACTGCAACTTCTGCTGTGGGAGAAATTCAGCCAGTTCTTATCTTCCTAAAATAAGGCCAGAAAGAATTGGAATTCAAAGAATGCTGATGGATTTCTTCTCTCTCCACCCACTGTCTTTTCCAATTTCTTCTACTCTTTACTAGATTATAGAAGGAAAAGACATTTAAAAAAACATCAGAAAATAATTTTTTTTTTTTGAGACAGAGCCTCAAGCTGTCCCCCTGGGTAGAGTGCTGTGCCATCATAGCTCACAACAACCTACTCCTGGACTCAAACAAGTCTCCTGCCTCAGCCTCCCAAGTAGCTGGGACCACAGGTGCCCGCCACAACGCCCGGCCATTTTTTGGTTGTAGCCATCATTGTTTTTTGGCGGGCTTGGGCTGGATTTGAACCCACCATCTTAGGTGTATGTGGCTGGTGCTTTAGCCACTTGAGCCACAGGTGCCAAGCCAGAAAATAATTTTAAGTAGGGAGGTGGAACATGTCATTCATGCTCTTGAAAACTCCATGGAGGAAAAGTACAGATTTCATAGGGCAGCAAAGAGAAGCATTTGAAGATTTTTCATGAGTAAAGTGAAGTGATCAAAAAGAGCCTTTTGCTAGAGGTATGAGAGTAGAGAGAGTTTTGGAATTTAAAAGAAGAGAGAGAGAAATCTCCACTTAAGAGACTTCGAGTGGTCATCCCTGTGGTGGGGATAAGTAAAGGACAGAGAAGAGAAGGTTCAAAAGTCTCCACATCAGTGAGACTTAGTGACTTCCTGGGAGTGGAGGAAGTCAGAGGAATCCAAAGCAAAACACATTTCAGGTCATTTATTTCTTTAATTTCACCGACTTCAATTATTGAAGGGGTTGTCACAGCTGCAATAATAGCTTCTAGGACAAAGGTCACCTACCAGTTTCTTCAATATCCCTAGGAAAAAATGAATCAGCCAATCAATAGTCAACCACTTTACTGACAGAGGTTATACCCTGTAATCAGTCTCTCCTTCATCCCGGGTAATATCTCTCCTCATCCATCAAAAAGCCCCTCGCACTTCTAGAAGCGTATCTGACAGGCCTCAAACCTTGCACAGAGCACAGTGAAATCAAACCGCTTCCTGGTATTAAGCAAAGCAACACTTCTAAGCAAAACGCACACATGCAAATCAATTAAGCTGAATTTGAGAAGTTACTTAAACATTTTTCTCATATCACATTTGTTGACAACTGTTAATTAATAAACCAAATCAAAAATTATTGTTTCAATGTCAAGGTTTATATGTGATCTTTTCTGGTCTAAGTTGGCCACTGTAAACTTGTGATATGAGAACATGTTTAATTGATATGTTTTCCTTGAAGTCTATAGCTGCAAGATTAGGCGCAGTGCTCAATGTTTAGATGGCGTTTACCTATAACATTGTGTTCAGACAGGTATCTTTGTGTATTTGGATGTCTTGGAAACCAGGCACTGTGATGGGCAGGGCTCTTGGCTTCTCTTTTCCGTGTCCTCTGTCCTGTCCTCCACCCACTATATCACAGCCGGCCTGATGACAATGCTGTAATGACAATATACAAGGTACATACTGTTCGCAAGAAAAAGTACATGCAGGCAAGCACTCTTGTGAATGGCAGACCAAGGGTCATCAGCATGGAGATGCCGTGTCACTTTCCATACACATCTAAAACAGATGAGTGGCTGCCAATTTGTTCTTGCCATCTGGGTGATGGTAACACCACTCTGCTCACTCTTATTCCCATGTTACTTTTGATTCTTACTACAGCATTCCAGCGGCCAAAGTCATTACCCTCCCTAACCTGAACTAGACCACTTGACTCCAAATGTGTCTCAGTGTCTCTGACAAAAGCTCAGCAGCGATCTGCTTTGGCAATCACGAAACTAAAGTTTATTTAACAAAATCAATGAAAACTAAGCTCAAAATGATTTGGGGTCCAAATTGAAAACCATGACCATATTTTCCTCTGAAAGATCATAAAAACAAAATGTATAGAAATGATCTGACATTTGAATTAAATTACACGCTACCTAATAATGGACATAGTGGGGTAAATTTAGAGCAAATGTAATTTTTTCAACTCAAACACATATGACAATTATTTTAAAATATAGTACAGCAAAGAAAGATGAAATAAGGAAGAGGTGTTTTACTAAACTAATGCTATAAAAGAGAAAGGAAATAATAAAGAAATGAATAATATGATGTTTCCTTAAGTTCTTTTATTTATATATGGACAACAGGCTTATTTAAATATATATGCATATATTTACATATATACATATATGTATATGATGGTGGAAAGTGGTAAAAATTTCACAACCAACTATCTCAGCCATTGCTATCCTAATTTCTCCTGGCTGCAGATGACCAACATTAAGCTTCTCTGGTATAATCTTTCAGAAGGTTGGCATGTAAGTACAAGCACAGAGGATTCCAATAACATAGATGCTTGTAAAGTAGTAGAATGTGAAGTCATTCCTTCTCAGCCTTTTGGCTAAGAGTGTAATTTTTAATTTTTTTAAAGAGATGAGGTCTCTTTTGCCCAGGCTGGAGTGCAGTGGCCTGATCACAGATCATTGCAACCTTGAACTCCTGGGCTTAAGCCATCCTTTGACTTCAGCCTCCAGAGTAGCTGGGACTCCAGGCTCATGCAACCATGCCCAGCTCAAAGCACAAAATTTTAAAAGCAGGAACACAGGACAGACCAGGTTGATTTTTTTAAAAGTTATCCTAACTGTTCATGTATATATATTTATATTTTGGAGACAGAGTCTCACTACGTCACTCTCGGTAGAGTGCCCTGGCATCACATTCACAGCAACCTCAAACTCTTGGACTTAAGCAATTCTCTTGCCTCAGCTTCCCAAGTAGCTGGGACTACAGGCACCTGCCACAATGCCTGGGTATTTTTTGGTTGCAGTTGTCATTGTTGTTTAGCAGGCGCAGGCTGGGTTCAAACCTGCCAGCCTCAGTGTATGTGGCTGGCACCCTGCCCACTGAGCTATAGGTGCTGCCCTATAGTTCATATTTGGGTTTTTTTAGAGACAGAGTCTCACTTTATTGCCCTTGGTAGAGTGCTGTGGAGCCACACCTCACAGCAACCTCCAATTCCTGGACTTAGGCGATTCTCCTACTTCAGCCTCCCAAGAAGCTGGGACGACAGGTGTCCACCACAACACTCGGCTATTTTTTGTTGCAGTTTGGCCAGGGCTGGGTTTGAACCCACCACTCTTGGTATATGGGGCCGGCACCCTACTCACTGAGCCACAGGCGCCGTCCCAATAGTTCATATTTTTAAAACAGTTCAAAACTCAGATATGTATGTGATTCCAGTGCTTAAAGACTTGGAGGCAGCCTAACCTTTAGAATGCGTGCCTACTTTTCCTCTGGTGTGGTGCTGAGTGCACACACAGCAATCCGGTTTCCTGCTGCAGTGGTTCTCAACCTTCCCAGTGCCTCAACTCTTTAATACAGTTCCTCATGTTGTGGTGACCCCCAACCATAAAATCATTTTTGTTGCTACTTCATGTGTGCAAAAATATCTGTTTTATTCAAAAATATGTTTTCTGATGGTCTTAGGTGACCCCTTTGAAAGGGTCATTCAACCCCCAAAGGGGTCAAGACCCACAGGTTGAGAATCGTTGTGCTACAGAAAAAAAAAGCAAACCAGACAAAGGTGGTCTCCTCACCCAGACACTGGCCCTGGCTTTCAAGGCTGCCCCTTGCAACTATGGACAATTTTTGCCTTACTCACCTTTCAAATGCAGCTTTAGCTACAATCTTTCTAAAACACATGGAAACTTGATTTACCTATCTAAATAGCTCTTATATGCCTAGGGCACACCCCAATGTTTTCCCGAAAGTTTCTTCTCTTTCTTTCTTTCTTTCTTTTTTTAGAGACAGAGACTCACCTTATTACCCTCAGTAGAGTGCCGTGATGTCACAGCTCACAGCAACCTCCAACTCCTGGGCTTAGGTGATTCTCTTGCCTCAGCCTCCCAAGTAGCTGGGACTATAGGCACCTGCCACAATGCCTGGCTATTTTTTTGCTGCAGTTTGGCTGGGGGGGGGGGGCAGGTTTGAACCCGCCACCCTTGGTATATGGGGCTAGTACCCTACACACTGAGCACTGAGCCACAGGCGCTGCCTTCCCCAAAGTTTCTTGACCAGGGCATACTTTCCCTTCCAACCACTCCTGTAAATCACTTCACTATGAACTATCCCGTCCTTTCCAATTACATAAAGTTGTAAAAATGTCAGAATAGGAAAGATCTCTGAGTCCAGAGGTCATAAACTTAATACCTTTAGGAGCCAGACTTATAAATCTCAACAGAGAAAGGCAATCAGAGCCATTGGCAATGCACTTTCTCTTAAAGGCACTGAAATTAAAATAGTGGTGAAAATCAAAAACAAAAAATAACTGTTTGGCCAAGTACAATGAGTCTACTCTAATCTCATATGCAATTAAATAAAATTCAATGAGGAGCCTCTTCTCTTGCATTTTTGCCCACTCCGTATCTATGAGCAACACAGCAAAAAACAAAATCCCAAACAAAATTGAGGAAAGAACAGCACATACTCGGATGGTAATTTGGCATCGTATGACACAAAGTCCACCCCTCCAAGTTGGTGGGCAGTAGAGACTATCCCCAGCTTCTAATGAAATCCGCCTATCTGGTGGGCCCAACTTCGATCAGAATTCCATGACCAGCTTTGGGAAGAAAGCAGGCAGTCTGTTAGTGGATTAACCAGAAATACCTGGTGGGTCCCTTTCAAACAGATCATTCACTCACCACTCACAAGGGAAAAATGGATCACACATTATTTATTATAATCTGAAGAATTCTCTGTCTTTCTATAAAAAGACAAGAAGTCAGCTTGGCCAACTATCCTAAGTTACAATGAACAGGAAACCAAGAGAAGACGTTGAGGGCGTCAGGAGAGTAAATGAGGAAGAGCTCTGACTTTTGAAATCTGGCTACACTTCTTCACTTCTATGAGCCTTTGTTTCTTCTTTTGCATATTGAGACTAAAAGCACTTCTTTTGTACTGCAGAGGATCTGAGGTAACAAATATTTTGTAACTTAGTAAGTTAATAATGGAGCTATTAGCACTTAACAGGGGAGCTGGGGGCTGGAGCTATTCAAACCTCTGTGCTTCCTGACTTAACATTTCTGCTAACCAATTCCTCCAGGTGGGCATCTTTCACTTTTAAGTTTTTTGTTTTTTTTAACTGGGTCTTGGGGCTGGGTGAGTTGGCTCACACCTTTAAGCACAGCGGTTGGAAGGCCAAGGTGGGTGGATTGCCTGAGCTCACAAGTTCGAGACCAGCCTGAGCCAGAGTGAGACCCCCATCTCTAAAAATAGAGACGGGGGGTGTTCTGGCAGGTGCCTGTATTCCCATCTACTTGGGAGGCTGGGTTGCTTTGAGCTATGACACCACAACACTCTATCAAGGGTGACAAAGTGAGACTGTGTCTCAAAAATAAATAAATAAATAAACTGGGTCTTGCTCTGTCACTCAGGCTAGAGTATAGTAGTGTCATCATTGTTGACTGCAAATTCCAAATCCTGAGCTCAAGAAATCCTCCCGCCTCAGCTTCCCAAGTAGCTGGGACTGTAGGTTCCCACCACAACACCCAGCTAATCTTTCTGCTTTCTGTAGAGATGGGGTCCTGCTCTTGCTCACCCTGGTGAGGAACTCCCAAGGTCAAGCAATTCTTCTACCTCAGCCTCCCAGAGTGCCCATGTTACAGACATGAGCCATGACTGTTTACCATTCTTGAACCTTTATTTCCATTAAAATCACACACTGGAAATGGAGATATAGTAGACCAGAGATAGAAAATGAGAGAGAGAGAAAGATCATGATAACATAAATCCTTGCTACTATTGAATATATTTAACATAGTTTTAGAAGTTGCAGCCATACAAACAGAAAAAAATAAAGCCAGGCACAGCGGTCATGCCTATAATCCCAGCCCTCTGGGAGGGTGAGGGGGGGAGATCACTTGAGTTCAGGAGTTGGAGACTAGCCTGAGCAAAAGCAGGATCCTGTCTGTACTGAAAATACAAAACTTTGCTGGGTGTTGTAGTAGATGCTTGTAGTCCCAGCTACTCAGGAGGCTGAGGTAGGAGAATCTCTTGAACTGGGGAATCTGAGGTTGCTGTGAGCTTGGCTGATGCCATGACACTCTACCCTGGGACAAAAGAGGGAGAATGTGTCTCAAAATAAAAAAATAAAAAGGAAAAGGAAAAAAAAAGGCACAAGTATTAGGAAAGAAAAGACAAAGGACGAAATTGTCCTTGATATAGGTGATATGATTATACAGAAACACCAAAAGAATTAACAGACTCTAACCCAATTGAGGAGTTCACAGCAAGATAGGATCACACAGTATCCTTTGATATTATTCAAAAATCAATAATATTATTCCGCCAGCAACAAAATTAGAAACTATAAAAGAAAAACAAATGTGTTTATAGATATAGCAAAAACTATAAAGTTTCCTTAAACAAACTAACCTAACACAGAGCACACAAACATTTTGTAGAGAAAAAAATTATCTCTATTGATGGGATTGGCTAAGCTGGGCAAGGTGGCTCACACCTGTAATCCAAGCACTCTAGGAGACCCAGGCAGGTGGACTGCCCTGAGCTCAGAGGTTCAAGACCAGCCTGAGCCAGAGTGAGACCTCGTTTCTAAATATAGTCACACATTGTGGTGGGCACCTGTTATCCCAGCTACTCAGAAGGCTGAGGCAAGAAAATCACTTGAGCCCAAGAGTTTGACGTCGCTGTGAGCTATGACAACACAGCACTCTACTGACGGTGACAAAGCAAGACTCTGTCTCAAATAATAATAATAATAATAACAGGTGATTGAAGACCTAAACACAAAAGATAAAACTCTAAAGCTAATCAAAGAAAATATGCAAGAATATTAAGTCACGTGGATAATGAATAACCAGGTAGACTATAGTTATAGTACAAGTTGAGAAAAGCTGGCAGTCATCTTATGGTTTGAAAGGCCACGAGAGTCTTCCATCTAAGGGATCACAAAAGAACGGGAAGGACTTCAGTGAATGTTGAGTACGTTTTCAGAGGAAGTGATAATTACCTATGTCCACAGAACACTTTACCACATCACCTCATTTTATCAGACTAGGAAGGCAGACAGCGGGAAATATTTCTAGTCAATATGTTAACAAAGAGGCTCTGAAAAGTTTAAATGACTGGACAGACACCTGTGGTGTAAGTGGAAGGGCTGGGATGGGGACCCCCTGTCTCTGGCACTCCAACCTCTTCTCCCACCCACGCCTCCCTTGAACATCATGACATACGGAGCCAAGGAGCCACCGCCAGGAATATGTAGGCCAGCTATTTTAGTCTCCCTCCACAGACACTGCCTTTTTATGAGGTGGAATCTTGAAACTGGAGAAGAGGATACCAGGTCACCAGTTAATAACTTTGGGCCGTGTAGCTGAAATGTGCATGAGCCATTTAAAAGCGAACCGCTCCGTTAGGATTTGTCACGCATCTCTTGAGGGGTACTGTCGCCTATTTAATGACATCTAAAGTCCATGTTTGTGCTACATTCCTTTCAGAGCTGTGATGAGAATCAAATAAAAAAAAACGGAACTTTTACATATAAGGAATTACTGCCTAACTTGTTTTATTTTGTGAGATCAGGGTTCACAGTGTGTGACATTACATCAACGTCAGTCTGCAGCGCCACCCAGTGGACACAAGATGAATGCTATTGCATCGTCGTCTTTTCAGTTGTAAATATCAACTGCTTATATACCATTTATGTGTGGCTTCATAGCTCACAGCAACCTCAAACTCTTGGGCTCAAGGGAGCCTCTTGCCTCAGCCTCCCGAGTAGCTGGGACTACAGGCGCCCACCACAACGCCCCAGCTAGTTTTAGAGATAGGTCTTGCTCTGGCTCAGGTTGGGCTCAACTCCTGAGCTCAGGGGCTCCACTGCCTTAGCCTTCCAGGGTGCTAGGATTACAGGTATGAGCCGCCTCACCCAGCCCCAGAATTTTCATTTATAAAAAGTTTTCATATGAAGTTTTTCCAGAGAGTTTTATTTTCACAAGTCATGACATCAAAAGGGTCAAAGTAAAAGGCAAAATCCATATTTTATGAATTAATTTTTTAACCTGAGGTGTATCCTGCGGAATTGAACTGGAATGATCTACCTGGCATAGCTGTGCTTTTCAGACTTTCAATGTGGGTTTCTGTTTTGTAAACCAGCTGTCATTTTACACAGGGGAAAAATCGGAGGATATTGCTGGAGAGCTGTTTCCTCTTGATTTTCCCATAAATTCTACTTAACATTCAGTCTCCACCTCAGTGTTCCTTGCTGAGGTCCACTCACTCATGCACATTGCTTCAACAACAATCTATTGAGTATTTCTCAGTGTTAGGCACCAAGTGCTGGGGATACAGAAATGAACGAAAAGACGTGTGGTCTCTGCTTTCATGGAGTTTGCCATCTAGGCAGAGAGATACACGATAAGGTAGCCCCATGAGTGTTAAGGCCAAATGGAATCAGCTCAGGAAAATTAAGAACACTTTGCTTTTTGTAAATCAGCCAGATTCCAATTTATCCTCGCAGGTATCTGGGTGTCTGGGGACAGGAGATTTTATGATCTAGAAGTTCAAAGCTCTTTTGTTTAAACCTTCTTTAGCACAAAGAAGAGAGAAGTTTCCTCCATGTTATAACATATAATAACCCTGCAAAACAGGGAAGTCTGGAGTTAGAAACACCAGGGTGTGATTCCTGCACTCCTTTTTTTTTCTTTTCTTTGAGACAGAGCCTCAAGCTATTGTCCTAGGTAGAGTGCTCTGGCGTCACAGCTCACAGCAACCTCCAACTCCTGGGCTTAAGAGATTCTCTTGCCTCACCCTCCCAAGTAGCTGGGACTACAGGCACCTGCCACAACACCCTGCTGTTTTTTTGGTTGTAGCTGTCAGTGTTTGGCAGGCCCAAGCTGGATGTGAACCCTCCAGGTCTGGTGTCTGTGACTGGCGCCTTAGCTGCTTGAGCTACAAGCACGGAGCCTGCACCCCTTTACTATCCTTGTGACCTTCAACAAATAATCGCATCTCCCTGATAGTCACTTTTCAGTTTTTTGTAAAATAGAAGTAATAAGTATGTGATACATGAGTGATTAACAAATATTACGCATAAATGATCAAAGGGCACATGATTTCTGATGTATTGCTCACACTGCACTGACTTCTTGACATGGCACTTAAAGTTTAAAATAAAGAGAAAAGAACATATAGAAGTGGATCAAAAGGGCGGCGCCTGTGGCTCAATGGATAGGGCGCCAGCCCCATATACCGAGGGTGGTGGGTTCAAACCCGGCCCCGGCCAAACTGCAACAAAAAATTAGCTGGGCATTATAGTGGGTGCCTGTAGTCCCAGCTACTTGGGAGGCTGAGGCAAGAGAATCACCTAAGCCCAGGAGTTGGAGGTTGTTGTGAGCTGTGATGCCACGGCACTCTACCAAGGATGATAAAGCAAGACTTTGTCTCTAAAAGGAAAAAAAAAAAAAAGTGGATCAAAAATAAGAAAAAACTAGTAGTTTTTGAGAATACAGCATATGTTTGGATGCAAATACGAGCCATTCACATTTTAAGATGATCAGTGACTGAATCTAAACCCTCGTTTAATTGTCCTAAGAGTTGGACTAAGGCAGATGTTACATAGCCAACTGGCCAGATGAAGGAGGAGTCAGGCTTAGTTGGCTATCTTACATCTCATGACTAACCAACAGGAGAAATGCAACCAAAACCTGTCACTCTTTACTCTGGATTGTAGACACCCTCAGAAAGAATGGAAGCTTCTGAATGCCTAGACAATAGTAACAGGAAAGTCTCATCAATATTGTTGGAAGTCTTGCCGTGCAGGGAGTCTCAGATAGTCCCCGGGTTGTGTATGTGTGTGAACAGAGGAGACATATCAAATGTTCTTCCTGCTTTCTGTCCTGTTAAGCACATCTGCATTAGTGCACACAACTCGATGCATCTCAGAAGGGAGGGAAAGATTACAGGGCCAGCACTCGTGGAAACCTAGGATGTGTCAGGCCCTGCGGATACATTTTGTTATTTCAATAGGTAAGTATTGTTGTCACAGAGGGGACACTGAGGCTAGCCAGGACAAGTAACTTGCCCACAGAGTTAGTGACGAATAGAAACAGGATTTAAGGTGGGTCTTGCTGATCTTCAAGGCTGTCACATCTCCTCAGTCCCAAGCCACAATAATGACTGATGGACTCAAAACCTACCGGTCCTTCTGACCTGGATATATGTCATTCTTTAAGATATCTGGTTACCTGGGAGTAATAAATTTTTACTCTATCTGGCATCAGAAAATTGGAGACTGCCAAGGTCAATCTCTTCATTTTTATAGACAGAGTTAAGAGGGTTAAGATTCTTGTCAGGTTGGCTCAGCGTCCATAACACAGTGGTTAAAGAGTCAGCTACATGCACCGAAGTTGGCAGATTCGAACCCAGCCCAGGCCAGCTAAACAACAATGACAACTGCAGCAAAAAATAACCGGGTATTGTGACAGACACCTGTGGTCCCACTTACTTGGGAGGCTGAGGCAAAAGAATTGCTTAAGCCCAAGAGTTGGAGGTTGCTGTGAGCTGTGACACTATAACACTCTACCCAGGATGACATAGTGAGACTCTGTCTCAAAGAAGAAAAAATATTCTTCTCAGATTATTACTAAAATCAAAACAGGTTTGTTAAATTTTTTTTTTTTTTTTTTGAGACAGAGCCTCAAGCTATCCCCCTGGGCCTCGGCCATGGCATCACAGCTCATAGCAACCTCCAACTCCTGGGCTCAAGCGAGTCTCCTGCCTCCGCCTCCCAAGTAGCTGGGACCACAGGTGCCCGCCACAATGCCCGGCCATTTTTTTTGGTTGCAGCCATCATTGTTGTTTGGCGGGCCCGGGCTGGGGATTGGAACCTGCCACCTTTGGTGTACATGGCTGGCGCCTTAGCCGATTGAGCCACAGGCGCCGAGCCAGGTTTGTTAAATTAAATGCACATTCTATTATATTGCTGGCTTTTGAGGAAATATGGTTGACTGAGATTTTGTTAATATTTCTTTATTCTGAAGCTTACTCCGACCAACTCATTTTTCTCTCTGCATCAAGAACAT